>JAUUDW010620285.1:0-11726 GCA_032361385.1 Panulirus guttatus | reverse complement strand
TTTCTGAAATCGCCATTTCAAGTGTGGTATATCGTCATGACTGACATAAATGCTCTTTATCAACTTTTCAGAGATTCAACTCCAGGAAAAAAAGGATTGACCACATGATTATAACCTTCAATATTCCTAGACCTAATGTACAACACTAACCTAGTACTACCATACATCTATCGTTTGATAACCTGGACGGTCTTTTCTGAGGACATTGCTGGATGATATCCACATCCATACGACAGATCCACTTCCCCAGTACTACATGGCGTATCCTCTGGCTCATGTGATAGATTTGGACAGGGGCCCCCTCGCCCGCGACCACGCCTCCTCTACAGACATATCGCTGGGCTGGCGCAGGGGGCATAAGATGGCGACCAGGCCTGTAACTCTGGTCGTAAAGCTCTTGTACATGACTGACAGGGTCGTCTGGAGCACTTGCAAAAGGCATATACCATCGTAGGCGAACATATGGACTTCATGGCTGCCCCCTTCAGACAGATCGTTGCCAAATGAAATCAAAGAGCATCCTGGAAACACCTCCCTGCAGCCGGGGTGTGGCGGAGGTGGTGGCCACTATGGCTTGTCATGGTCAAGATTACAACTGCACTCATTGCCAAGATACATCCACCAGTTCAAACCCTTCAAGTGGCATAAGCTCGTTATGATGGTAGGGTATCCATTGTGGTACAGGTGACAAGGTCTTGAAGCAATCTGTATCACGGCGGGTGAAGGGGTTCCTAAATGCTTCAACCGCACCACAGGACCACGCAGCTGTTCGAAACAGAAGTCATCTCTGGGCACCTCAGGTGTGCCTGGCGGCAATCAATACAGACGTCGGCACAACATATGGCTAGTACCACGTTATTGGGATGACACACATGGCGCAAAGGCTGGGAGTCCTGCCGGAGGGACATCCCTGACTGGTACCAATACTGTGGAAGATAGGACGTGCTGACACTGGATGGGAACCTAAGAAATTATGAGGCCCAGGTCATTCACTCTCCATACTACAGAGATTGCTGCAATGAGCCTGTAAGGGGCAGTGCAGTTTATGGTCTATATCTTGTAAATTAGGACAAGGAACTGTCTCTAAGTAAACTCCCACTACGCACCTTAATTCAAGAGCGAAATATGTTTGGTGACATTATTCACTGCCACAACACATCCAGCTTAAACTGTGACAGAGACTTAGAATGGTGTCGAAATCAGTCATAGGTCGCTGCACTTAGAGACTGTAATCATCGCATTAAGCAATTGACAGGAGTGAGTTGTGATCTTATCTGACCTCATTTCCCAAAGGGAGCGCGTTAACGAGCTTGGCGGCCATACTCATAGCCTAGCTGACCCGACTGCCCCATAAATACCTGAGCATCACCAAAAGAAGTCTGTCAAGCAGTTGCCTCAGATTCCAGTTGCATTGCTGGTGTCTGGATATGTCTGGAACTATGTGACTCCAGAATCCTGGAGCCTCTTGGGCTTCAGCGTCAGTTGGAGCTCACCATGTGACTCCTGACTTTCCACCCACCAGCTTTCTGGCCCTTTTCGGCTGGGCTCAAGTGGGGCGTCGCCACCACCCCTCTCGAAGAACAGCTTGAAATACAGGACTTTCAAGCACACCCTTCTACGCCACGAAGAACAAACTGCAACCGTTCACTAGCTCAGGACCGAAGCGCGCCATTTTTTCTCCAGGAGACTCGGTGGTCACGCACCTCTCCTTCAAGGGATGCCTTTCTAACCTCCTGACACCTACGCTAGCAACGCGGGACTCCTGTCAAGCCTACCTTTAGCATCATAACCGACCAAACTTGTCCTCATTTCTTACCATAACCCTGTACCACGTGTACCAGTTCATCCCTTCTGTATTTATACATTAAAGCCCTGTATTGTCATTGTTACTAGTGTTACCGTGATATTCTCTCAGTCTTCACAATAACGAAAGACTTAGAAACATAACTGAATACTACTAAATTGGTGACCCCGGGGAGTTGACTGACAGAAACATTTGGACAACTTCATATTGTGCTAATTGTCAACCTTCGTCAACCCGACTGTACCCGCCCCTGTTGCCATGACCCAGCCCAGTGGCATCCCACACCTGCTTCCCTACCCTCATGTCTCTTCGAGAGCTCCAAGCAGCACTTCGTAACCAACCCGCTAACCCAGCAGCTCCCTGCACTCTGCTGCCGCCGCCTCCTACCACATGGACGCTCCTAGCCTGGCCGGACATCTCGCCACCCACCCTTGCCCACTGGCATTGGATGTTCAGCCAACTGCAGCAGCATCTACTGTCCGAGAGTTTATCAGACACACACACACACAAAAGAGAAAGAAAATACGTAGAAGGGGACCAGAGTATCGATATTATTCAGTGTCACGACACATCTGGAGTAACCACTGACAGCCACCTGTCGTGCTGGGGAAATCAGTCATAGGCCGCTGCACGTGGCCACTGTAAATACGACATTAATCAACCGACAGAAACGATATGTGATCTTACCTGACCTTTTCATCCCTAAGAAGAACGTTAGTGAGCTTAGTGGCCACGCCTTCGGCGTAGGTGATCTGACTTACTCATAAAATCCTGGGCATCACCAGAGTCACACAGAAGCCAGGGAACTGGCCGGCAACAGGCAAAGGCCCGTGTCGGACCAAACGGAGGTCCGACGATCTAAACACACACACCAGAGTCTTGAGTCAAACAGTCGAATCGCCTCGGGCCACAGGTGCACTGCTGGTGCCTGAGCGCGTCTGGGGATATGTGATTCTATGCTCTAGGAACCCCTTGGGCTTCTCTACCATTAGTAGCAGCTAACCGTGAAACTCCTGAATAGTCACCTTTCTGGTAGGGTTCTCTGCTACCTCATCTACCAGGGCCCCCACCGGCAGGACTCACGTGGGACATCGCTACCGCTTATCTCGAGAAACAGCTTAAACTATGAGACCCTATAGCTACGGCCTCCTACTGCACAAAGCGAAAACAGCAACAGCCCTTTAACTCAGGACCATGGCACGCCATCTCGTCCTTCCGCAGAAGGTGAACGAAATCCAGCTGTCACACCCCTCTCCTGAGGGATGCCTGCCTCACCTCCTGCCAAGTATTCTTCTAGCATCTTTTACCATAATCCTACACCACGAGTATCAGATCATGTCTTCTTTACTTGCTCAGTAAAACACTGTGTTGTTATTCGGATCACCCTAACGCTCTCTAAATATCCGTTAACCACGGATGAAATTAGACCCTTAACCGAACAGTGCTAATCATGACTATAGCTGATAAATGGAGACTTTCATAAGGCAAAGTAGCAGCATATGAGGCTCTTTTGGGTCAATATATATCCTCACAACACCAGGATGGTACATCTTTAAGAAATTTCTTACCAGGGAATTTCACGTCTCGGGTAAATAAGCCGTGATAAGTGCAAAATGGTCCAACTCTCCGAGTGACAACTGGAAACATACATTCGGGACGCTGGCATGTGAAGCATCACACATAAAGTGTGGTATGCTATGTTCACACAACTCAACTCGAACATCCACATTACCATCCCGAGATTTCCCGAGATTACAAGCGGATATTTTAGGATACTGAGAAACTAACTACTCCGCCAGTGGCAGAGAGGGCATGGGAACAGGTTTGACATGTCAGGAACATTATCAACTTTACAAATAGGGAGAAAGCTATCCTTATAAGCTTTGCTCGTGTTTACGTGTTTTTGTAAAGCCTTGTGGATTGATCTGGCACTCTCCTTACGACGTAGTTAAGGGTGACAGTGCTAAACATGCTACAGTTATCAACAATGGGTACAAGACAAGATCACGCGTGGAACTTCTCACTGCCGCACTTCCTTATCACACAGGTACTCATGGGGAGACTGGGGCCTCAGTGGTCTCCTCAGACTCTATACAGCCAGGCTCACTTCCCTGAGAATCTAAGAAACAATTCTACATCACCAGAGGAGGGCGTATCAACTCTGGAGGGAGGGAGCTTGTTCTTGAAATTATCAGTAAATATATTACCCTTTCTAGATGCTGGCTCCTTGTTGACAAAATAGGTATATCCTGAGTTCTTATTCAGGGCATTTAGCTCAAAGTTATCCACGTCAAGGACACTTCCTATACACGGGTTATCTCCAGCATTGGGCGACTCGCCTGCCTCGTCGTGTGTCACATCGAAAGCGATGCTCTCATAACGCAAACCAAGTAACTCTGTCTTACACAGGATAGCTTGCCTGTGGCACAATTGTCCCGTCTTGCTTACGTAACAAGTTAACTAACTCACCCTTAAATTCCAGGTAGTCCATTTCTACCACTACCACATGCTCCTGTAATCTGCTGCAGTCATCCTGTTCGTCTATAATCATAGCATTTACTCCACTTCCCGAAAAGTTACTTACAGTGAGCAGTTGCTTGATACTAACTTAAAAACTAGCAGTATAAGGTCCTTTCTTCAGGATGATGTACTCCTGCATCATTTGGCCGAACAAACAAGGGTGCTGCCATTCCTGACATTATACACACAAGAATCCAACAAAAGTACTTTAATCGACATGAATCTGGAATGGAAAATGTGCTTACATCCATGTGGTTATCGAGGAGACCCATGTTGACCAGAGTTAGTGAGGTGTAAGTGCCAGTGTCCTCACACAAATGGCTTCTCACCAACTTGCAATCCTGATCTGTCTCAGTTCCAGCGGAACCAGTTCTGCTAAAGACCGTCCAGACATGTACATAAAGTCACAAGTCTCACCTTGTCTACAGTTAACAAAACGACAGATCACAGACTTTTCTTTTAGTTTCCATGTCACATCTTTTCTTTCAGGGCTTATCGTGCAGTGAAACTCCACTCTTACAAGCCATAACCGCTGTGTACGGTACAGTACGTGTCTTTTAGGGTCATAAATTTTACCTTCTCTGATTATTTTACTACGAAGGAGAACATCATTATCTATAATAATGCAACGGTTCCTGGATGTGATCTCCAACGAACGGCCCATCATAACTGTATTTCTCAACTGCAGATTTCCTGCTATGTATACAAGGAATGTGTTTATGATTGTTTAAAACCGAAATTCGGATTGAGAAAGGCACTACCTCCATTGTCCTTTGACACTACACAAAGGGGTAGCGAATGGTGGCTGTGGCCAACAGGAACATGAAGACTATAAAACATTCAGCCATCATAGTACTAACTGAGGAATCCGTTCTGGGGAGAACAGAGACCTCTTCAAACAAGATACCAGCCACATGAGGTCTTTCCAGCTTGTGCGGAGTTTGATCTGCATAAACTATAGTGACCCAAGCCACGGCTAACAAGTCACGAAGCAGAAAATCAGTTTCATGGGAACGCTGGGTATCCTTAAAGAGAAAATAAAACGAATGCTGCCTCTGATTGGAAATTCAGGATTTTACTATTTCGGGTAAACATAACAGCAACTTTTTCAGTCGATGAAGGGTTGTTGTAGCCAAGAATGGACGGATTTATAGGAACTAGAGCCCGCCTAGCAGAAAATTGTGCATTACGTGAAGAGTACCATATCATGCAGTTATCAGCATAAGAAAAGCATACGAGACTTCGAGGGACGAGAGCTGAAGAGAGAAGACTATTAACTGCAGTTATGAATAGGGTTAGGCTAAGAAAACTGCCATGCGGCACCCCATTCTCTTCGGCAAATGTGTCCGATATTAGCTGCAATTTTGATAACATATACTCTGTTGGTTAGAATATCAGTATATGGTTAATTTATCTTTGTGATCAGTGAGATATACACTCCTCAAGATTTCGCAACGTCATTTCATGTCATAGGTTGTTCATAGATAGAAAAATATTCCAATCAAAAAATACATATTTGCTAATTTAAGAAACTATTCTAGATTTATCAAATTGTCCAATGTGTATTTGCTTTTCCTGAGGCCACAATGTTCACCATTTGATTGATTATTTTTTCTGTTCTTATAGCAGGATAAGCTTCTTGTCTACAATACTCTTCATGAAGGAAACAAATGTAACTTGTCAATACAATAGGTTGAACACCTTGACATCTGGATGACATACACGAAGCGTCATGAGTCTGGAAACATTCGATGCGATCAAATCTGACTGTAGAGGACTGACACCTTACTCAGGTTGTCTTGATTACGGGGCTGGATCAGCTTGAATGTTATCCCGGTAGGTCCAGGACTATAAACTTTACAACATTTCAAGGCAGAGAGCAAATCATTCATTTAAAGTGGATACGGTTTTAGAACATGAATTTCCATCTTCTGCAGCAAAGACAATTATAAGTTGCTCAGTCTCCTGTTTATGTTAAAGAAAACATTGGCCGTAGTTGGGCAAGCTAACAATATTTGAGAAGCTCTTGATGACTGTGTTGAATGTTGTTAACTGGGTCGTTCATCACATATACCATCATCAGTGGTCAGGGGTGGTAAGTAGATGGGTTTGTATTTTGTTTTTTATGTTTTCTTGTTTGCAGATCAAACGTGACTGACTTGTGTCCGAAATGATAGTTTAAGCAAAGCCAAGCCGGGAGTCCCCTCTGGCTCGTCTTACACTCCTTGCCCGAGCCATCGCAAGTTTACATGCAGTCCGGCGTTCATCCGAGCGATCCTTGTTCAAAATCCTTCATGTTCTATTGCGCTCGCGCAGTGCACTCCGGCAGTCGAGTGTCCACTCTCTGCTTTATGGACTTTGTAGAGTCAGCGACATTAATGTTACAACTTTTTGGATTTTTGTATCAGTATTATCTCCGGATACATCTAGGATACCCTGTCTTGAGGGAGGCACCAGTCTGCTGTCTGAGTGTTAAATTTAGACGAAAATGGTTTAGTCCCAGTGCCGCATGTGCAAGAGAGAGACAGATTGGGGAGTGGTTACTTCCTAAAGACTCATCATTAGCAACTCATGCGATGACGTTCAGTATATCTTGGGGCGGACATAAGTAGACCAGTGACTGAGATATTTCCTGTCCGATCAACTATACGAATTCCACTACCAACGTTTAGCAAAGAGAGATGTTAGAACTGGTGATACAACTTGCCATATGCTTCACTGGCGCGTCTACCCATAAGACCTGCTTTCCCTCTGATAATGTTTAGAGCAAAAGCTTCCACGAATTACTCTCTCTCTCTCTGGAGCAGTGGATGTAAAAGTGTATCTAGCTCATGATCATCATCATGCGCATTGAAACCTGGACAATCAGACAAACAAGTGGCCTGGTTCAGGTTAAAAGACTTTACGTGAGACGGCCTTAGTGTGAAGCTGAAAGTCACTTCTGTACAGAGTAAACTTTGGTGTGCTGTGCATACTTAGTATCAAGGGAACTAGCCATATCCTTTTAAACTAGGTCACTTTGGCACGAGATTTTATGCAAGCACAGTTGTTAATGATGATGGATGAATGTTGCTATATGAGTAACTAACACTATTTTTCTTGTTAGAATTACTCAAGTGGATAAGTAATGTCTAAGAATATATATATGTATCAAGATCATACACATGTGTTTCTTTAAGCCAGTTTTTGCAATAGCACACGCGTAAAGTGAAGGGGTCCCATATAATTAGCTGGCACTTGATAACCCTTGTAAAGAAGAGATATATAACTAACCTTTACATACAGATCTGGGATACAAATCTAAATATCGAGCTCTCCGGGGTACCCTCACTAACATCAAAAGTTAGCCCCTACGCTTGTCACTGTCCCCAGGTCTTTCCTTCTTACCTGGAGCTTCATACCACTCCCAACTACTTGCATATTGTTGCTGCTATCTAATGGACGTATACTCTACCCTAACCATAATATGAATTAGGCATAACCTCTGTCTCCATTTCCTCGAAGTGCACGGCTCTTGCTACAACGAGTTCTGCCTTCCCCTCACACATCCTCAATCTAATGCAAGTGCTTTCAATAGCTTCACTGCTTTCACTGATATCTTTAGTAACGACTTACTGGGGAGATCACAAAAAGAGACGTGAAATATGCTTTCTTTATTGAGTTTAGAAATTCGTCTGTGAAATCACGAGTGCACATCAGAACAGGCGGAACGAGATGCGTAAAGGTCTCGGAAATTACTGTCGACCTCACCGTTAGAGAATGCAGACCGAAGACTTCCGTCCATGACAAAGGTCAGGGTGCGACTTACTAAGGTCAGTAGTACGGTATGCTGCATCTTCACTGGAGAGGTGATTAACGCTAGTTAAGCGGAGGACTCTGCTTGTTTTAACAGCTAGCCGGACTCTTTCATTTTCCCAGTACCACTGACAAGTAGTGAGCTGTTCCTAGTGTTGTGGCTGTGTATGTATCAAGTGTACTGAAATCAATCATTTGCCTCATTGCAAAACTTTCTGCCCTGCATTCATAACTTAATAATATGACTAGCAGTCGAAGCTTTGGAACTCTCTACCTTCTCATGTCTTTCCCAGTAACTATGACCTGGCTCATTTCAAAAGACAGGTCCTTCACTTTCTCAAAAATTCGTAAATACTTTCCCTGTCCTTTCTTTTTCCGGTTCTTAATTCTCTCTATATTTCAGTTAGGGCCCGACCTTGATGTGGACTTTTGTGCGTGACTGGAGCCTGCAACATGAATAAAGAATTCTCATATTCTCGACTATGCGTCAGCACATGATACCGACATTGATGATAATCTATAAAGAGCTTGATATTTCGTTGATTTTGTGCCATCAGTGAAGTGGTTTGATGGCCTGAAAAAACAAACAACCAAAAAAAATTCTCATTATAGTATTTCTTCAACTAAAGTAAGAACATGTGTGGAGAATCTCAGAGATTCCTATGATCAATATCATAAATTCCTGTAAGCAAACTTCTACACTGTAATACTCCATTATTCATGATACAGATTTACACATTTCAGTTTTGTCTGTCACAAACAAAGCAACCCGGGTCACTTCAGAATGATATCTTGCATGATATTTCTTTGGGAACCCGATATTTTACCTGCAACTGAAGGTTTTCCTGCTGAACACGGAGCAGGAGGAGTTCTCAAGCCCCAGATGCCTAACTTTACACATCGACGGAACACACTGACCTGGACGCCACACTCCAAAACTCTCCAGGGGAGAGAGAGAGAGAGAGAGAGAGAGAGAGAGAGAGAGAGAGAGAGAGAGAGAGAGGCAACGACGCACTGTAGCGTCTCATCCTTCATAACCTTCTGACGGAGATGGTGAGTTGCCCCTGACTCGGTGTTTACCCACACCTGATAGAAATCATATTACCATCTTGTGAGGCGCCACCAG
The DNA here is from genome assembly GCA_032361385.1 of Panulirus guttatus. Taxonomy (NCBI): domain Eukaryota; kingdom Metazoa; phylum Arthropoda; class Malacostraca; order Decapoda; family Palinuridae; genus Panulirus; species Panulirus guttatus. The sequence goes on along the minus strand of JAUUDW010620285.1, from coordinate 2,481 downwards.
TAATTTACTACGCTCTCTTCTCACGGCCCACAAGTGAGCTATCAGATGAATTGCACTAGTTTTTTATATCATCTTGCTGACACTAAAACCCACTTTCACGCAGTGAAATTTCCTTATACCGACTTAAATGTAGGATAATCTACTCCTCTTAATTTCTGAAGAGAGCAATCAGTCTGCTAGACTATAATACCATTATGAGAGAAACTGTACTTTACAACTGTGCGATTCGAGGCATAGGAGCTCCGTGTGTACTGCAGAGGGAAACCTCTCAGCCACAAAGATCCACCACACACCAGGCGTCCCTTCCTCCTATGCTTTAGATCATGTTACCCAGTCATCTCAATGACACGAGGATGGTTAATGATCTGCCGTCAGCCGGTGGAGAATATACTCATCATTACCATCCTAAGCAAAAAGTCATCGTCTTGTATCATCATATGATTCAATGTCTGTGCATACGTAAGTTGTCATATGTTTGATACTGACTGCTATTTACTCTGGTCTTACTTTGGTTTAAGTCGTCAGAACAATTCCATCTTTGGGTGAGTATAGATATATTCAGATTATAGATACAGATGATTGCTCGCAAGATTATAGTAATCAGGTGCATATCAACACGCTGTCATTAGCCTACTTTTCAAGGAATGATTAAGGAGATTTAAATATTTGCCTTTCCTGCCTTGTTGCTCTGTTGGTTAATGTTTTGTTGCCCTATTTGTCATCGCACAGACCACTTAAGATTGTTCTGCATTATCTTGCTGGAAAATCATGTCAGTTGTAACTCAGCGAAACTGGAGCACCTCTCCTCGCTGTTTGTCGTCAGTGATAATAATAATGATAATGATGATAACAATAATGATATTTTTCACACTAGGGTCCATAATAACTCAAAAAGCGTCATAAATGATATATTCTTAAGATTAAACACAAGTTAGATATTTTGTAATATTCAAGATAAAGACTTAAAGACAATTATGGAATACAGGAAATTTGTGTGCTATTCACTTATTTCTGTTGACTACTGGAACCCTTTTGTGATTAGGATCAAATTCCATCCACGACTCTTGTCCTTCAACTTTGCGTAATGTCGTTGCCTTAGGTATGGTCCTCGTCATAGCCCAGGATTACACTGGCGGTGATGTCGACGGGGCTGAGCTAGACCAGGCGGAAGCCATTATCGTCGGCGACGTACTTGTATTCAAACTCGATGCCTTCAGGGCTCACCCACCTGCAGGCAACAACGTCACACCCTACCATTAACTATGAGACACGGACGGGGTTCTGCTATCCACACACTGGGAGAGATATATGCAAAATTGATAGACTGAGTGAGGGATATATATATCCATCATCCACAATTAGGTAAAGAGAAAGATAGATAGATAGATAGATAGATAGATAGATAGAGAGAGAGAGAGAGAGAGAGAGGGAGAGAGAGAGAGAGAGAGAGAGAGAGAGAGAGACGAATGAGAAATACATATAAAGAGACTGGCATCTACATTTATACTTAAGAAAATATGAGCTATCCCTTTTTCTTCCTATCTTCTTCAGTACCAACTTTCAAGAACAATTCTTGCCTTGAGTTAGAATCTATGACTACATAACCTTATTTCTCAAATGCAGAGTTGAACGAGGCCCAAATAGTCATATTACTATTTTCCCCATTCAGTGACCTCCAACTTGTGTGAAAACGAATGTAAAACGCTGCCTTGGGTCACGATATCGGAAAATCTTAGTCTCGGCACCACGTAAATGAATTCTCTCTCTGACTCGGCACACTTATCTTTAAACGGAGTCTTTAGCCTCCTCTGTTGCCAATTTATACACTTATCATTTTGCTTAATTGCTTCATAAACCCGGCGTCGACGTGGTTTTTAAGTACAGATCCGTGATAAAAGGTGCGCCCGGAGCCTGTCGGGGGTGTAAGCGATGGCATCATGAAAGTGTAAATTCCGAGTGCGGGCGACAGTGGAATTCTGATCTCGCAGACTCCAGCGGTATTAGGTTTGGAATTGAGTGTGATGAAGTTTGGCAGGGAAGCGGAGGGGGTCATGTCGTATATATATATATATATATATACAGTGCAAGAGCAAGACTGAATTCTTGGTGTATTTGTTTGTTATTACCATTTGTGAGGAATGTTCTATTCGAGTGTCGACTCCCAGTGGATTTAAAGCAAAATATTTAGTAAGAGTTTTATTGGAAGAGTTATTGTACAAGAAACAAAGTAAGTATGGTGTCATGCTCTTCGTTGAAGTCCATATTAATCCTGTACTGAAAAAAATATAGTGGCTCTTGAGAGTATCGACTCCAATTTAGTGGAAATTGTTCATAAGATTTAATAAGGAAATGATGAAATATATCTAGAGGCCTCCAACGCAGACACCAAATGTTAAACGAAAGATTCGTGAACACTTGGAAGACATTTTTAAGGAACGCGATTCGATCATAAAGGAGAATATTAACATAATATCATCAAAG
>JAUUDW010620263.1:0-11727 GCA_032361385.1 Panulirus guttatus | reverse complement strand
TGTGTGTGTAAGGGGGGAGGTGGGGGGGGGGGTGAGAGCACTGGAAGGATGCAGATGGATAGTGTGGTCTGGATATTCGTGGCGGGTTTTGTCAGGGTGGATAATAGGTGTGTGTGGAGGGGTTGAGAGTACGGAATTCTAATTTTCTTTTTTGCGTTGGAGGCTCCAGTCACGGACAAAAGTCCACATCAACGCCGGGCCTTAATTGAAATATAGAGAGGTTGATAAAAAAAAAAAAGGTAGACACAAAAAAAGTATTTACGAATTTTGGAGGACGCGAAAAAACCTGTATTCTAAAAAGTGCCAGGTCGTAATTACTGGCGAAGAACGCGAGGGTACGAGAGTTCCAAAGCTTCGACACGTAGGTAAAGAAACCGATATCAAAACGGCCCACCGTTTTGATATGGACGGCGGAGGTGTGTGGCGGCAATTTCAAGTCTCACCCCACCTCCCTCCCTCCCCGGGTTTACCATCCTATCAGCATGGCTCCTCCTTCCCCCTCCCTCCCTCCTCACTAAACCCTCCCAGCCACCTCCCATGTGCTGCAGATAACTTATCTCCTCCCGCCGGCGGCGGCGTCGTTCACGTTCCTTTACAACGCGACGCACTGATGATCTACTACCCCTTATCAACAGGGGGCTTTGTTCTCCTCCAGCTGAAACCCTTTATCCTCCTCCAGAGGTTTAGGATATAGACAACAAACAGCTGCACCTCCTCGTACCCAAAGCCCCACCTCAGTAACTTGCCACAATTGGAACGAATACTGACTGAGTCGACCTGTCGTGTGTGTGTGTGTGTGTGTGTGTGTGTCAAGCCTCCCCTTCTTTGAGGTAAGTGTGAGCTGATGATGCAAGCGACTTGGAATCTGGTCTGAAGAATGCGTGTGTGAGAAATACTTAGAAAAAGAGATGGATCTGTTTGTGGCATTTACGAATCTGGAGAATGCATATGACAGGGTTGATAGAGATGCTTTGTGGAAGGTCTTAAGAATTTATGGTGTGGGAGGTAAGCTGTTAGAAGCAGTGAGAAGTTGTTATCAAGGGTGTATTTCATGTGTATGAGTAGGAAGAGAGGAGAGTGAATGGTTCCCAGTGAAAGTCAGTCTGTGGCAGGGGTGTGTAATGTCATCATAGGTGTTTAATTTGTTTATGGATGGAGTGCTGAGGGAAGTAGATTTGAGTTTTGAAGAGATGGGTGAGTATGTAGTGTGTTGGGGATGAGAGGGCCTGGGAAATGAGTCGGTTGTTGTTTGTCGATGATATAGCACTGATGGCTGATTTTGAGTGAGAAAATGCAGGATTTCGTGACTGGGTTTGGAAGAGTGTGTGAAAGGAGAAAGTTTAGAGTAAATGTGAATAAAAGCAAGGTTATTAGGTTCAGGTATTGGGATGTAAGTTTGAATGGAGAAAAATTGGGGGAAGTGAAGTCTTTTAGATATCTGGGAGTGGACTTGGTAGTGAATGGAACCATGGAAGCAGAAGTGAGGCATAGGGCTGGGGAGGGGATGAAGGTTGTGGGAGTGATGAAGAATGTGTGGAAAGAGAGAATGTTATCTCGGAGACAAAATTGGGTATGTTTGAAGGAATAATAGTTCTAACAATATTATATGTTTGCAAGTCATGGGCTATAGATAGGGTTGCATGGAGGAGGGTTGTTGTGTTGGAAATGAAATGTTTGAGGACAGTATGTGGTGTGAGGTGGTTTGATCGAGTAAGGGAGATGTGCGGTAATATAAAGACTGTGGTTGAGAGAGCTGAAGAGGGTGTGTCGAAACTGTTTGGACATATGGAGGGAATGAGTGAGGAAAGGTTGACAAAGAGGATATATGTGTCAGAAATGGAGGGAACAAAGAGAACTGGGTGACCAAATTGGAGATGGAAGGATGGATTGAAAAAGATTTTGAGTGATCAGGGCCTGAACATGCAGGAGGGTGAAAGACATGCACGGAATATGGTGAATTGGAGCAATGTGGTATGCTGCATCAACATGCCATCAATGGACTGAACCAGGGTATGTGTAACATCTGGGGTAAACCATTTAAAGGTCTGTGGGGCCTGGATGTGGATAGGGAGCTGTGGTTTCAGTGCATTACACATGACAGCTTTTGTGTGGAATGTCTTTATCAGTAATGCCATTCATGTCATCATTAATTTTGTAATGTAAGCAGTTGTGACTTTAGTGCACAAGACTCGCAGTTTCCTCACTTGCATTTGCAGTGATCATCAGGGTTTTTGTATGTAATAGTCTTTCCTCCAGAGCATTAAGACAGTTAGTGAGTGTATTCAGAAATGTGGAATTAGGAGACAACTGCTTAACAGCTTAATAAGGATTTTTTTTTAGCCAAACACTCTAAGGGCAGAATGTATTGTCTTTGATAATTGCCATTACTTCTTCTCCTATTACAATACAGATATTTTAAAGGATCTGCAAATATATCCCTATTGACTACTTCATATTTCATTTAATTACACAAAAACCCTGCTTCAACAAATATAGCCATTATGCATAGTGTTCACAAGAAAGGGTTTATAGATACATTTTTACTGTATATACTCTATCTGACATTTTTATTGGAGAAAACTAGGAGAAGGTGAAGTGTTTTAGATACCTGAGGGTGGACATGGCGGCGACTAGAACAAAGGAAGCTGAGGTGACTCAATGGGTAGATAGGTGGCATAAGTTCTGTGAGCATTTCTTCAGATGTAGAATGCGACGGTTGAGCTAAGCACTCCATGCTTGGTGTAAGCGACAGCATCACAGATGACATTCTTTAGAAAAACTTTGACAATACCATGGATCTCTTCGTAAATGAGACTAGAGATAATTTTATACCTGAGTTGATATAGATATTCATTATCTCCTTGGATTACATGTTTAAACTGTGGAATATATGAAAAGAGAGGGCACTATCTGGGAGGGCAAAAATGGATATGTTTGAAGATATAGTAGTCCCAGTAATGTTGTGTGGTTGCAAAGCATGGGCTATGGATGTGATTGGAAGAGGATGAATGTATTGGAAATGAAATGTTTGAGGATCATAAGTGATTTGAGGAAGGTTGATTAAGTGAGTAATGATAGGATAAGAGAGGTGTAAATTAGTATGTGTTGAATTGGTTTAAGCATATAGAGTGAGGAGAGGTTGAGACAGAGAATGTATGTGTCAGGAGTGGAGGTAACAAGAAGGGGAAGACCACAGTGAACAAGATTTCGAGTGCTCAGTGCCTGAACGTACAGAAGGGTGAAAGGCGTTCGTGGGATAGATTGAAATGAAGCAATGTGGCATACAAGGGTTGGCATGCTGTATTGGACTCAACCAAGACATATGAAGCAGCCAGGGAAAACCTCTGGAAGGTCTATGTGGCCTGGTTATGTATAGGGAGCTGTGCTTTTGGTGCATCACACATGACCGCTAGGTAATGGATGCGAGTAAATGAGGCCTTTTCTTTGTCTGTTCTGTGAAATGATTAAGGAGTATAAGAGAAAGAATTGAAATATATTATTTTGTGCTGTGCATTTATATCAAGTGTTGTCACCTTTTATACATAGCACATCTACTTCAGGTTTTACCTCTTTTATCTTGCAGCCTTGGGACCTAGCCATTGCCAGACCACAGAAAATACTGGAAACAGAAATTGACCCCTTTAAGGGCCCTTGGGTGAAAACTCTTACCAGTTACCATCAGCTTGGTTTTGTGTGTTTCTGCAGCACTGGTGCAGCCAAGAATTGTTACCCTATCTTTGGAATCCTTACTCCATATGGAGACTCCTCAATATCTTGGGCAAGGGTTTTTCGTGGTACACACTGCCAATACAGGGCAGATTCATCAACATTATACACTTGTTGTGGGGCTATAAGAAATTGACAGCACTGTTAAATAGCTCGGCTGCAGTACAAACAGATTTTGGAGCTTTGGTGCTGCCAGCAGCATCGATGTGGTGACAGATCTACAAACTAATGGCAGCAGACTCAAAACGTGCCAGACCTTGGAAACTGCCGGACCACAGAGTGTCGGATTAGAGAGATACAACCTGTAGTCTGTTTGTTTGTACACCAAGGGGACAGTAGTCTAAATAATGAAATCATTAGAGCATCTTTTGTGGTAGTTCAGTTTTGCAGCTTTGTGCGGTGACATTTTGGGGCTGCAGGCCAAAAAATTTGCCTTCTGGGTAAACACCTGTTCTGCAGAAAGCAGAGATCTTCCAAGAGCACTTCCGCAGGAACTTTTCAAGTCCTTAGTTTGGTTGATCTCATATATAACCACTGAAAACCCATGCCATGGAGACGCTCAGCAACTTAACTGATGTTTTGGACAGATACATCAAATCAGTGATGGGGCTTCCATTTTTTGATGGATTATGTAAGTGTGGGTCCTTACATGGAGGTACAAAAGTACTTTCATAACAGTAAAAAGATGTTGGCTTCATGTTTTTTTTCCAATTATAGAATGTTCTGATTCCAGGATGAGGAATTTTATTTCTGATGGGCAATATTGTGGCTGTCTGTTGCTTAATGGACAAGAATTCTTTCAAATCCCTACCTCTCTCCTAGAGTTAGGGGAAAAGCTCCTCTTCCTGGGTGTGTCCAAAGGCTTTTCTCTCTAAGCCTCCTGTCCTCAAGGAGTATACATTGTCTGGGCAGTTGTCCTATCAAGATCAGTGTGAACAGAAATGACTATAGTGGAGGACTTTTAACTGGATCCTCTCCTTCGGACCAGCACCCTATAGGATTGGCACCCTAGGTGGATTCTGTTGCCACCAGAACCAGTGGATTGCTGCCATGTATATATCTCCAGTTTTAGACATGGGGCTGTTGCAACAGATGCTATTGCCTTGAATTGGAATTATTGTAACCAGATGTCTTTCCTCCTTACATCCTCTAAGCAAAGTTCTTTACAAACTAGTTGGTTTTCAGGTTTTAGTATATGCAGGTGTCCCCAAAGTGGGATAGACAAATATGATGCCACAGACTCCTTCATCTGTGCCATACTCCTCGGTTGAAACCACAGGTTGTTCTAGACCACCTCAGCTTTTTTGTAGGACTCCATCCTCAAAATTCTGGATTCTGAAATTTACGCTATGAATTTTGTCAAGCATGTTTGTGGGCAGAGGTTTGGAGAATGCCTGACATATAACATTTTACTAAGTATTTGTTATTCTACTTAGAGATAGTACCATTTGGTCTGGAAAGCCTCTTTGCCCGTCCTTGAAGAGTCTGTTATCTTAAACTTGACGGAAGTCTTTTCTGCAACAAGAGTAAGGCTCATACTATTATTGCCCCCTGTAAGAGGGACCTTCATGAATGTTTTTCTCTAGATTTTGGTATTAATCTGACAATCTTTATTTGAGTCAAGCATCTCCATTACTTATTTCTGAGGAGACTGGTTGTTTTTCACTGCAGTGCAAATGGGAACTTTCAAAATTTGTATGTCAGTTTAACTCAACATATTCCTATAAAAACTCTAATAGCCTTATGTTCTGGGAAGAGAGTTACTGAATTACGTGCTACATCTAGGCCTAAGAATCTTCTTTTCTTTGATGACCATCTCTGATAGTTAAAGATTAAATCCAACCCTAGATTTTATGACTAATAATGAAACTTAAATACCCAAGTTCTCATACTTTCATGGAAGATTTCATTAAGAAAGCATCATACCTTATACCAGCTTTCTTAAGAGACAGTTTTGACATTGCTAGAGATTATCAAGGGGACATAGTTTGACTTTACTAGAGATTATCAAGGGGACATTTATATCTGTATATGGAACATTGAAACCCCTTTCTACAATGAATATCACTGTATGAGTGAAGAAACTCACTGACATAACCTTGGTTTCAAGCTAGAAAACATGATTTGATGAAGGTGGCCTCTACCTCAGCCTTGTTCAGAAACCTTTCATTGGTAGAAAATACAGAAAATGGGCCTTTGGCACCCTTTACCACCTTGTCAGATGGTACATTAGTTGAACTGCTGTGAATCTAACTTGTTTGGTTGTAGGGATTTCTCATTTAGGAGAGACAGAGTCCATTATACCTCCAAATCTCCACTGAAATTATTTATTTCACTTTTGGGTTTAGTCTTACTGACTTTTTTAACCTAAAGCCTTCCTCCTTCAGGTGGGCATACTCTCATGCTTATTGAACAGACTGCAGAAGGAAGAAATGTAGGTTTTGGAAACAGAAAACCTGTATCCCATCTGCATTTTCCAGGATTACTCATCCTGCCCAGCCTTCCAATTTTTTTTTTTGTCAGACAATCTTTTTCTTTAACAATTGTGACTGCTTTTGGTTTGACACCTGCAATCTTCAAATTTTGAGCTGCTGAATATTCAGGAGTGATTAAGTTGATGATGTCATCACAAAGACAGCTTTGATTGGCAGAAGGTTGATTGGTAAACAAAGAATGGTGGAAGGCCAGCACTTCCTTTCTGGTACAACTGACACTTGTAAGGTCCTACCTCAAATTTTCTCAGAAATATCTTAAAGAATCTATCATGCTCATGAGACATTGCTTTGGAGAGAAGCTTTTAATTTTTCAAAACCTACATTTTTGCATGTAAATGCGAATGAGAAATATATCTTTTAACTTATCTGGTTTTGATTATGCATCTTTTCAAATTGTATTTGCATATGCAGGCATGCTGTTGTTCGGTATGGGTCATCAACACAAAACTGTTTAGCTAATGTTAGAAAATGCTGAGAAGCTAAATACTGAAACCTTACATGATTTTTTGTTAATCACCAGATAGAAATGCAATTATGATTAGGTGAGGCACTCTGTAGCATGGCATTATACTGTTTGGTGAACTGCATATATACAAAGACAGAATTTTTTTTCTCTCTCTCTCTCTCTCTCTCTCTCTCTCTCTCACTCTCAGTTGGAGGCTCCAGTCACAGACAAGAGGCCACACGAAGGCCAGACTTTGATTGAATTATAGAGATAATAATGAGAGGGGAAAAAGAAGACAAGGGAAAGTATTTACAAATTTGAGAGGAAATGAAAAACCTGTTTTTTAGAATGTGCCAGGTCATAGTTGTTGGAAAAGACATGAGCAGGCAGAAACTCCAAAGCTTTCAGATATAGGGAAAAAACAGTTATCAAAATGGCCCACTCTTGAGTTGCCAGCAACCACACTGTAATCATGAGACGCAGCAGTTTGCCAAGTATTGCATGGTCTAACTAGTGATAGGGGCATTCAAGCAGCCATCTCTGAAGACCAAAAACCAAAATAATACCAATAGAAAAGGGAAAGTGAACCAACATTGCAGCATAAGGTAAGAGGGTCAAGTTTGGAAGTTAGTCTGGGAGAGTTTATAAGTAAGACCGCTTCAACTCAATTTTGTCAAGTAAGGATGCAGAGTTATGAATAACTCTGTGGTTACTGTTTCTTTGTGAATGAAAATTCTTATCATCTTTATTGTATTTGAATGCAACAAATTTAAATGACAGTTAGTGAAATTGAATTTGAAAGCATCATTTAAGATGTAGTTAGCCACTAAATTTTTTCGTTTTGTTCAGAAACATGTTACTTTTTCACAACCAGTCAAGCTTTTCCATTCTCAGTTGATTGTTTCTGTCTGCCAGTTGTCAAAATAATGGATACTGTTTACCACCTGTATTTTTATGTGTAAAAGTATTATGAACTCTGGAAGAGTTATTTTCATGTAGTTAAGATAATTTTATAATCATCTAATTTCAGCTGTAAAATACTGTACACAAGAAAATTCAGGTGTTCATAAGTAATTACTCTTCATTTACATTTTTCATGCCTTTTAATGTTTTCATTGTCAATGATAGAAGCTAAAATTACTATTATCTTATACTTGCATAGTCACCTCACCTCTCCATGTCACAGCAGTTTTTAGGTATGATTTTAATCATAGAAAGGAAGGAAAGGATTTTAGCTTGAATAAGAAAAATACTTATCTTATGATCTGAAGTAGTGTGGACACCCAAACTAGGAATTTTACACAAAGGAGAACTGTAACATGCTTTGTATGTCTTAAAGTAACAATATACATTTATTACAGTTATTCCAAAACCTTGGTCATCCTTTTTGTATGTGTAATTGTACATGGAAATCCTCTCCTGTATTTTTTCTTTCCAAAAGAAGGGATGAGAAAGGAGCTAAGCAGTGACTTTTCCTGTTGACTCTCTGTAATTACTTTATGTACAGTACAGTGTTTGATTGACTATGTGGCAGCGGATGAGAGGTTGTGCTGGATGCTAGAGTTGTTAGAGGATTCTTTAGAGATTCTTACCATTTTGCAGTTCCTGTGGAGGTGAGAAGCTGGGAGAAGTGTAAGGAAGAATGGAGGGGTAAAAGTGCTGGTAAGCAAGAAGATGAATCAGAAGGAATGCAAGAGTATGAAAGTGCTGTAACTGTAGGGATGCAGTCATGCTTGATTGAGTTGTTTAAAATATTTAGAGAAAGACCATTAAAGGTTCTACAATTAGTACTTGGATACAAGGTTGTGAGATGTAAGAATAAAAGTGGAAATGCATGGTGGACGAATGAGATTAGAAATACTGTGGAAAAGAAAAAAAAAAGCATTATGGTAGATTGTTCGAAAGGAATGTACTAGTGGAAGTTCAGGAAAGGAGGAGGGAAGAATGTCAGATGTGTAAGCAGATTGCCAAGCTGATAAAGGAAAGCAAAGAAAGATTAGATAAAGATTCTGGAAGAAAGTTGAGTGAAACGTTTAGGGAAAATGATATAGTGTACTGGAAGGAGGTGAAAAAAGAGAGAGGTAGATGTAAGACTGGAAATGTAAATGTAAGAAGTAAGGAAGGGGAGTTGCTGAATCAAAAGGAAGAAGTGAAATGAAGATGGAAAGAATATTCTGAAGAACTGATGAACATGGAAGAAGGTGAGGCAGTGGTTGTTATATGCATGGAAAAGGAGAATCAAAGAAAAAGGATACAAGTGTTGGGCCCTATAGCAAGAAGGGAGTTAAAATGGGTGATAATGAGGTTTAAGGTAGGAGAGGCACCAGGAGTGGATGGGGTTATGGCTGAAATGTTGAAGTATGGAGGAGAAAGTGTAATAGAGTGGATGCATTTGATGTGTAATTTAGCATGGAAACAAAAGGTTGTGCTGAGGATTGGATAAAAGCTATTATTGTTCCCTTATTCAAAGGAAAAGGTGCTACGGATGTATGTGGCAATTACAGTGGAGTAAGTCTGTTAGTATACGGGGAAAGATATATGTAAGAGTGTTGATTGATAGAGTGATGGAGGTGACTGAATGCAGAATAAGAGGAGCAAGGCAGTTTTAGAAAAAGTTAGGGATGTGTGGATCAGATTTTTGTGGTGAGAATGTTTGGAAAAGTATTTAGCGATAGAAGCTGTATGCAGCTTTTATTAATCTGGAGAAAGTGTATGACTGAGTCAAGTGGAATGCTTAATGGTATGTGTTAAGGATGTATAGGGTAAGGGGACAACTGTTGGATGGTTTGAAAGCCTTCTGTAAAGAACAAATGGATGTGTAAGAGTGGATGGAGAATTGAGCAAAAGTTTCTTGATATATGTGGGTGTGAGGCAGGGCTGTGTGATATCACAGTGGCTTTTTAATATGAATATGGATGGAGTGATAAGAGATATGAAAGCAAAACTGTGGAAAAGGGAGTGCAGAGATGAAGTGTGATGGTGGGGTATGATGGCTAGTGACAAGCCTGTTTGCAGATGATAGTGTTGTTTTTTAAGAGTGAGGAGGAGTTGCAGAAGATTGAAAATATGTTTCATGATGTGCGTGAGTGTAGACTATTGAAAGTAAATGTGAATAAAAGTAAGATAATGGTGTTTGAAAGGAAACAGAGTGAAAGTACAGATTTTGCAAAGCTCTACAGAGTGATAGAAGAAGGTGAACTAAACTGTTTTATATGTAAATGGGAGGAAAAAAGACTAGAAGAGGTGACAGAATTTTGGGTGGGAACTATCTTGGATAAGTTTGGTGATATGGAAGGAAGGGTAAGGGAAAGAGCTGTAGAAGGAAGAAGAGTCACTGGAACCCTTAATAGAATAATGAAAGGTCAAGGTGTAAGTATGGAAATGAAGGATTAAAGGACAGTGTAGTCCTCCTACCCTGACCTATGCAGCCAAAACATGGACATAGGATGAGTCACAGAGGTCAAGAATCCAGGCTATGGAAGTGAGCTATTTGAGAGGAGCATGTGGTATAACTAAGTGGAATGAAGAAAGAAATGAGGGGGTGTATGAGAAATTTGATATGGCAGAGAATGCAAAAGGAATGAATTGTATAGTGGTAAAGTTGGTGACATGTAATACTTTGAGGCAAGTTGGGATTGTGGAAAGAAGGCAAGACAAGGAGTTTACAATGAGAGTGTATGATAGTACAATTAAGAGGTTGGTGAGAGAGGAAAGGAAGACTATCTATGACATGGAGAAATAGAGTGGAAGAGTGCTAGAGGGAGAGAAATGTAGAAGAATGCATAGAATGGTGTATATAAGGGAGACATATAAGGACAGGGATGAATTGACATTTTTTTTGCAGTGGCCACCCCCTTAATGGAAGTTCCTGGAGGGAATGGGTGTCAGAGATGTAGAATAGAATAGGACAGTACAGGGAAGAGTGTTCTACACTCATGGGACTCTATCTCATGAACTGTCTGTGCCATCAAATATCCTTTTAGACTCTAGTAAACTGCCAACATGTACTGTCTCATTGGTCAGTTTATTGCAGCCATCCCCACCCACTGCCCTTACACTAAACCAGTACTTCTTAACCTTTCTGACTAGCAATTTCTAGGTTGTTGTCTGTTTCTGGTGTTACCTTGCTAAGGCAGGTGACAGCAAACAGGTGTATAAACATTTAGGCAGGAGCATTAGGAAGAAACAATAGGTAGAAGGAGCAGGTAGGAGCATTAGACAGTAGTAGTCATTAGGAACATTAGGTAGGAGCCTCTGCAAACACTGCGCTAGAGTTGCCCTCTGGCAGCGCCCTGTTAAGGGTGAGGCACTAAAGGGTAAGAAGCAGCACTGGAGTTCCTTAGTTATGGAGACTCGGTTGCTGTGGCTACCCATTTGAGGGAGTTCCAGTTGGAACAAGCGTCAGAGATATAGATAGATAGATAGGTGGATAGTGATGGTGATGAAAAGGGAGCTGAGTTACAGTTGTGGCAATAAATTTCATCATACTGAAAGAGAAAAGGAACTGAGAGACATGATTACATCTTTTGAGTTACTGAATGAAACTGACAATGTCAGGAGTGAAATTTTTTTTTAGCAATAAAGAAAGATCAATGAAAGGTTGGAGCAACAAACTGAGCAAGGTATGCTGGATAACCATTAGGTCCAGGCACTTTACAAATTTCACAAAATTACAAATTACAAGTTTAAAAGTATGTGAAGAAGGACTTATGTGATGATAAAGTGATGAGATCGTGAATGTGGCCTTTATAAAGAAAAAGAAGAGCTTTGTATTATGGCAAAGAAAGTTAAAGAGATGAGTCTCTGTGAGAGTAGAACCCTCCTCTTTGTAATGGTCAAACTAAGAAGCAAAATTAGTGTTTAGTAAGAGTCATACCAGTCATGTATACAGTCTTCTTGACCATATGTAACTGAATTTGGGCAGATGACAGAATTTCCTCTCTACTGTCATCATTATACAACTTACTAGAGAAGGAAGTAAAGTTGTCATCTTGATTTTTATTCTGTTTTCCACAAGGTGAAATATTGCTTATAATTGTAACCCATATTATTTTATTTTAT
>JAUUDW010620177.1:0-11729 GCA_032361385.1 Panulirus guttatus | reverse complement strand
CACTTCATTAATGTTCCCAATATAAATAGTTTTATATTTTCATGGTAAAGCAGGAACTTCCATACTTCTAACATGTTGATTCATTACATGATATTCTCCAATCATCCACATTACTTATTATACCAGTAATCTACAGGCAACTACTTAAAAAAAAGTATGGGTCTTTACCTTAATTTTTTCTGCTTATTCTGTGTTTTCTCCCTTTCCTTTTTGTCCTTTTTGCTGAGTTTGGTACTTGTTCCTGCAACTTCCTTTACAGTTGTGCAAGTTACGTTTTGTACCTGCCCATGCCTACTATTATCTGTGGCTCTGTTAATGCTATCTGTCCATTTGGTATTCTCTTTCGTCTCTAACTGCTTCTCAGCTCTATTCTTATTCTTAAAACCATCACTGGTTTCTAGTGCATTCCTGTTATCAAAGTCATTAGTGCATGAGGATAGATGGGGAATTTGTTGGCTTGAAATAGCTCCTGTTCGTTCCTCAGCAGATATTCTTGATGGATGTAAAGGTATAATATCTGATTCATTCTGGAAGCTATCATTAGCATCCATTGGTTCAACTTCAAGATCAATACCATCAAAAAGTACCATATCAAATGCTTGCTTTAAAATATCTTCCTTTGCTGAAGTTTCAGTAGTTTTTGATGTAGAAGCTACTGTTCCTGAGGCATGACTGTTTGCTTGTGATTTTCTAGACCTACTTGGAACATCTGTATCAGATTCATCAGAAATAGGAGAATATGCTGACTGCTCTGAGTCTTGACGCTCTACTGTCTTCATCAATCCAGGAACACCTGCTGAAGTCCCCTGACTACTCTCTTCTGCTGCCTGCAGAGGTCCTGTATTATCATATTTGGACATCTTAGATGATACAAATGAGTGTTGGGGGGATGGTAAAGGAGGATGGACATTTGGTGAGGTTGTATAACTTCTTCGGCTTACTTTATGAATCTGACTAGATGCTTCCGGAAAACCAGATGGCTGATTGGTATGTTGCAAGCTTGATGTCTGTTGACTGACATGGGACTGTGACACTAATGATTCATGTCTGCCACGTCCCTGAGAATCTGGCAGCCTTTGTAAATTCCCATGAGAAACAGCAGTATTATGACTAGGTGATGTTTGCGACATCATCATTAAGGCAGGTGGATGTTGGTTTTTTGCAGATGGTACCGATGAGTGTCCAACTTTATAACTTCCAGACTGCTGCACAGCATAATTTGATGGATGTATCGCTTGAGAACTACTGAGACCACTTAATCTTGTATTTGTACCAAATGCTGGCACAAAGGGATTCCCATTACCAGGAACTCTCTGAGACAGCCCAGTGCTTGTTCCTGACATAGCAACTGATACAGGAGACTGTGGAGACCCCTGCGACAGCGCAACAGTTGTTGAAAGCTCTGGTTGATGAATTACCTTTCTACTCCCTCTGGAAGACTTGTTTCTAACTTGTGAGCGATTGTTACCCTGTGAAGCACTACTGCTAATAATACTAAAACTTTGGGTTTCCCCTGAAGTCATACGAGAAGGTATATCCATTAATTTTGGGAGACCAACTGTTGTGTCAAAATTTGTGTCAGAGGGAGCATAGGTTAAAGAATTACCAGGTACATTACTAAGTGATGAAGGCACTGGACCCTGGGAAGAAGTAGAGTAAGGCACAGAGGGCGAGGTAACGTGACGTCTCACGTGAGGCCCATGATGTGAATGGGGGTTATGAAGTGGCAAAGGAGCCTGTGGCCCCCTCCTTTCACCACCTCTGTTCCTTTTCATTATGTTTTCTCGAAAAACATCATGTGTATTCACTGAGGTAGACCTACCACTGCGATCAGTCTGCCGCTGAGGTGCCTCAGTGGCTGCATGTGGGTTACTATGAGATGCTTGTTGCCGTCTACCTCCTCTGCGTAAAATAACATCATTTGCACCATCAAACTGGGGGATCACAAAGTCTTCTTCATCACTGAAGTTACTATCACTATAACTATACTTTACCACTCGTTTATTAGTAACATCTTTAGTTCTTTTAACACTATTAAACCCATGTAAAAGTAATTTCTCAGGGACATTTGACCTATTAACTGGCATGTGTTCAGTACACTGAGATTTTTCGTCACAAGGGTCAACACTTTCTTGATTATGACACTCTTGGGTTTTATCCAGTATCACAGCACTCTGTTTTAAGATCTGGGCACTACCTAAAGGCACAAAGGTTTCTCTCACACCAATATTTTTAGTACTAGATGGAGATTTGAAGTAGTGGTCACAATCAGCAGGACCATCAAGTTGAGGCAGGCACAATGCTGGAGATTCCATGTCTTCATCATCTTTCCTAATGAAAAAAAAAATATCAGTAAAAAGAGATTATGACATAAAAAGAAAATATCTCTCCATGCACTGGGAAACTGGAAATGAATGAAGTTTAAAAAAATTGAATCTTTGAAATGAATATTTATCTAAAAGTATCCTACTAAGCAGAACAACAGTTAACCATAAAACTATAATAGCTCACAACACCTGATTAACAAAAATTATTCAAACAAATATTTCAGCAAAGCCCTAAATTTAAATAGTTTCTACGCTAAGATAAAAAGTTCAAACTATACGCTCCAGAAACATCCCAAAGAATTCACCCTTTAACTATTCCACTTGATGTGATATGTGACTACTTCTCCACATATATGATGCTTTATTGGTTCCCACAATCATTTTAGAGTCCTAACTGATGTTTGCTTCCACCAAATATCCATATATGTTACTAGCAGCCTACCATCACATCTAGGAAAACATATTTTGCATCTCTGTCACCCAATATTGTCTTAATGAGTGCACATTTGTCATCTTGGTTTGTGCTAGCTTTATAAACCTTTACTGTAGTTATCTTTAAAATAATGGAAACAATTCTTTTATCATTGGTGTGTGCTAAAATGGTCAGGATATATAGAGAGAATGAATGAGGAGAAATTGACAAAGAGGAATTGTTGGAAGTTTAGGGGACAAGAAGAGGGAGACCAAAGTGGAAACAGAAGGATGGGATGAAAAAGATTTTGAGCGCTCGGGGCCTGAACATGCAGGAGGTTGTAAGTTGTGCACAGGACAAAGTGAATCAGAGTGATGTGATGTGCTGTCAGCAGACTGAACCAGGGTATATGAAGCAGTGGGGAAACCACAGAGAGATCTGTGGGGCCCTGTTGTGGATAGGGTGCTATAGTTTTGGTACATTCTCAAACATGGAAATGACAAACAGGTATGAGAAAATAAAAAAATAGCCTTATTCATACCTGATCGCCATTTCCCATGCTAGCAAGGTAGCACCAGGAACTGACGAAGACAGGCCACATCCACTCACATCCATTCTCTAGCTGTCATGTGTAATGCACCACAACTATAGCTCCCTATCCAAATCCAGGCACCATAGACATTTCCATGGTTTACCCCAGACGCTTCACATGCCCTGGTTCAGTCCACTAACAGCACGCTGACTCCAGCATACCCTATCCCATGCACACCTTTCACCCTCGTGCATGTTCAGGCCCAGATCGCTTAAAAACTTTTTTAGTCCATCCTTCCATCTCCAATTTGATCTCCCCATTTTCCTTGTTTCCTCCACTTCTGATGTATATATCCTCTTTGTCAACCTTTCCTCAATAATTCTCTTAGTAAGTCCAAACCATTTCAGCACACCCTGTTCTGCCAACCACACTCTTTTTATTACCACATGTCTCTCTTACCCTTTCATTACTTACTCAATCAAACCACCTCACAACACATACTGTCCTCAAACATTTCATTTCTAACAAATTCATCCTTTTCCGCACAGCCTTATCTATAGTCCATGCCTTGCTTCCACATAATATCGTAGGACTACTATTCCTACAAACATACCCATCTTTGCCCTTCCACATAATGTTCTCTCCTTCCACACATTCATCCGTGCTCCCAGAACCTTCGCCCCCTCCCCCACCCCACAACTCACTTCCACTTCCATGGTTCCATTTGCTGCCACTTCCCTCCTGATCCAGGAGTCCCTTCTAGCCTTATTAGGTTCCTGCAACATAAAGGTAGCTGACCATGCCACTGGTCAGAACCACTGGTCAGTAAGTGTTGTGATGTTGTGTGTGCACTTGTGTGCAGAGAGTGAAGGTCAATTGAGAAGCAAGTGCTTGTCATCTTTATAGTAGTTGCACTGTTGGCATAAAGGGTCTTCGGATATGTTAAAATGGTGTTTGAAGTGACGTGTTATGTCCAGGGAAAAAGCAGGGAAGATTGACTAGTGTTTGCCTGGGAGGTATGGTTTTCACACTCTCTTGCTAATGCTCTGGACATCACCCATCACCACAAATACCATTTCAACATACCCAAAGACTCTTCACACCAACAGTGCAACTACCATAATGAAGACACTGAGCACTTACTACTCAATTGCTCTGCACACAGATGCTTACACATGGTTAATACAAACAGCATACATAAATCTAAGTCTGTATGATACTAAAGAATGTTCAAGAGATGGGACCCCACAAGTGAAAACTCCCTCCTCATACAAGACAAGTAGGTAATTAAATCACATTTCATGACCTGTGGTCTCAACCAGCAGATATGGCCAAACTCCTGTGTGCTGCTGGAGCCTCATAAGCATAGGAGGAACTCCTGGGTTAGGAAGTAAGTGTATATATAATCCCTCACTACATCAGATTTAATCATATCAGTATGAAAGTTACAAGACATTTACTTACACAAAGGAATGGTCCCTAGGTAATTCATTTTGGTCCTCCTTTATATGTTCCACATCTTGTTCTGCAGGAAGTATGGAATCCCAAATATACTGAGTCATTTCCCTCGTTTCTTCATCGTCACTCTCATCCCTGACATTATCATCTTGCTCTTGAGCTGGATTCTGACTCACGTTTCTTTCAGAATGACCTGTGTTGGTATTATACCAACATTAATGTTAACAAGATGAAAGACAAAACAATTCTCAACTTATGAAAAAATGTATACTAATCAATAACTCTATCATATCAGAAGCATGAAGACTGACAAGAATGGATGAACAAAAAGTTGCTACCATATCATTCATTACCACCTAACTTACATGAGAGCTGCTGAGTGGATAGGATTGCATCATTATCATCAGGAGAAACTATCTGCGAACCATCAGCTAAACCCACCATCACATTTAACAGTTCAGCATCACTTGAATCCACTGTGAAAGCAAGTCATATATTTGATAAATTTTCACTTCCACTATGAAAGTGACAACGTGAAAAGTAAATCTGTGAATAGCACACATATACAACTATTATTGCAAGCCATTAAACCTTTTTCTGAAACATCAAACTATATATGCCCATACTGCCAAGACCCCAACACCAGTGCTACACTTATAAGCCTTGCTTTTATTCACACTTGCTCTCAATTTTCTCCTTTCACAATTACTCCCAAGCTAAGAAACTAATTTCTGCAGTTCCTCACTTGAATCTGTCACCAGCACTGAATCATCAACAAACAATAAAAACAACCCGTCTCCCAAGCAACATCACATCTGCCAGACTGCAAATCTACCCCTCTCCCAAAACCCTCACATTCATTTCCCTCACCATCCCACACATAAACAGATTAAATAGCTATGGTGACATCACACAGCCCTGCCACAGACCTACCTTCCCAGTTAGTAAGATCTACACACCTCCCTTCTCTTTTTCACTAGCAAACTTCCTCGTCCAGCCCTATATCACCACAGTCTTCATAATCCAGTCTCCTTGAAAAACTCACCCACGAAAGAATCCACCAGAACATCTCACTCTTACCTAAACAGCATGGCTTTAGACCCATCCACTCCACTACAATACAGCAAACAGACCTTACACAACATCCTGGCTGACTTCATTCAGCCACTATAACACCCTTTCTGCAGAGCATAAGTGGCAAAAGATATCAACAAATTTAATATTGCCACCCAACATATCCTCACATAATCTCTTCCTACGTGATAATAACTTACTCCATTGAGATGGTGCTTGTTGTGTGAGACTCAATATGAGCTCCTCATCAACATGTGATGTTTCTAAAGCTTCCTCAGGAATCTGCTGCCCTTGGAGGTCTGCTGCTTCTTTCTGAAAATGCAATAAACATGATATCAAAACCATAAACAAGACAGAAGAAAACAAATGGAATTAATGGCAAAATGTGTTGCACTACAAACTGCTTATATGAAAAACTAACTCATCTTCAATCCTTCATTTAAATACTTTAACCTTTCTATTATGCATAAAATTCATATAATACATAAAATCCAGTCTATTTACCAATCAAAATACGTCTAATATTCTGTCCCCTCACAATTCAGCTAGGCACTTCAAGCTAAGCCTCCTTCAAGAATCCTTATCCTGGCATAATCCCAAACAATGCTCCTGGACTTATCACAACCAGAAACTCCCTCACTCTCTCCTATCACCTCTCTATGTTCTGTCTCTCCCACACAACTGTCTTGACACAACAACTTTACTAACCTGAGAAAAGGACACATCTGCCTGGCAGGTGATGTCTACTGCTGTGGCTGGCCCCAAGGCAGAGTCATCAGGAGTAATGGCTGGCAAGGATATACCAGGCAGTGACTCTTGACTAGGCTCAGTTGTCTTCTGAATCATTCAATGAGAGAATTTACACATCAAAACCAACAATCTTACAGTAAATCTGTTTCTTAACATCTCATATTTGTTTGCAAGCATACCACAATAAATGGTCTTTGTAAAAATACCACATCTCCCTGGGGATAGGGGAAAAAGAATACTTCCCACGTATTCCCTGCGATTCATAAAAGGCGACTAAAAGGGGAGGGAGTGGGGGCCTGGAAATCCTCCCCTCCTGTTTTCATTTTTCCAAAAGAAGGAACTGAGAAGTGGGCTAAGTGAGGATTCTCCCTCAAAGGCTCAGTCCTCTGTTCTTAATGCTAGCTCGCTACACAGGAAATAGTAACTATATATATGAAAAAACACAATAACTGATATAATTTGTATACTTCAATAAATCTTAAGCATCCCAGTTAATATAACCATGTCTTCCTTTTACCATCAACTGGATAAGGTGCATAGTCTTTCAGTTCACCTATACATATTCTCAACCCCAGTATAGTTTGCTTAACTAATATACGAATTTTAAAGTTAATTTCTACTTTTTCAATTTGTATTACTAGGATAATTGGTCAAGTGAAAAAAGATACTCCATTTACTCTTCTAAACACACAAAATATTTTCACTGCACCCAAACTTATCTAAATTTTTCATCATCTTCATCTCAATTATCTCTAGCCCTAACCATTTCTCTCAATACCTGTATATAACCCTATGGTCCATCTCTTCTCTACGTATCTTCAACTGCACTACTATAAACCTCCTTGACCAATGTTATCATTTATCATGCAATTCACATAATTGTACCATCGTAAAGACTTACATTCTCCTCCTCACTTCTGCATTATCTAAACATCATACTAGTTCCATCTAAACTTAAATACGTTATCCATCTAACCCGTTCTCATATTTTTTCAAAACAGAACTGAATTATATAAACTTGTGCATACCACACACTTTACCCTGCTTACCCTTACACCCTCCATTCCCCTAGTTTCATTAACCCTTACCATATGCCATTCTTAACTCAATCTTTTTTGGTATCTCTGCACACATGCAATATTTCCAAGTCCCCTTACTTTTTCCACTTCTTTCACAGGCTCATCATTCCGTCTTTTCCTAAACCCAACAAAAACATTCACACTTGCCTCTAACTAGAAATGAAGTCACTCTACCTAGTACCCTTCTCAGCATGTTTGCATCCATCAGCTTCCCCTTTACATGCTTGTCGACTGGTACAGTACATAATCGGAGAATGACAACTGACCTGAATTCCACTCACCAATGTATACTTCTGCTGGCACTATCAGATATCATGTATTACCAGTCACCATACCTCTTTTAGCACATAACTTGAGAAGGTTTTTCCCATTTTCATTTAAGCCCTTAACTATACTGTCATAACTAAATTGTCATATAACTTGAACATAAATTCAAATCCCCTTGCAGGAAGACTAATCCCTGGCATTAAAACTGCCAAAGCACTTGCTCAGCTCCTTCCAAATGGTGTTCCTTTTGTCTTTGTTCCTCTCATTAACAGGTGCATAAGCACTAATAACCCAACTCTCATTGTTTACTTTCATTCTAACCCATATTTTGAACTCAAATTTCTTACACTCTTCAGTACAGTCATACAACTCCTCCATAAGAAATGCAACTCTTCTTTCAATACTGTCCTCTCATGAACCCATGACTTTATCTAACCCCTATACAATTCTGAAACACTCAACCCCTTACCCCTTCAACACTGTTTCACTCAGAACCAGAACTTCCAGGTTTCTTTCATCAAACACAGCACCTACATCACCCTTCTCTTCACATCTCTGATAACAAACCGGGATATATAAGAGGAATTTCAATGCTGAAGGCACAGGGCTCCAATTAAAGAAAAACCTCTGGCAGCCATGATATGAAATGAGTCCATGACAAACTGGTGAAGAGCCAGACATAACCGAAACACACACTAAAAGAGAAATGATAAGTGGGAAAGGCCTGAAATTAACTGTTAGTACCATCCATGTTCCTGTTTTTGTTATTGAAATGGCACAAAAACTGCTATATCAAGTGATTTTTCAGTCATGAAAAATTCTTAAATGTTATAATAACCCACCCAACTCAAAATAACTATGCATACACAAATAAACTTGTATGCAATGACTTTTAAACTTACAAGAGCAGTCAGTTTCTCCTTCAGAAGAGATCTGTAAAACTTTTCTGAGTCAGAAGCGGTAACACTAGTTCTTGATGGAGAGCTGGGTGGTCTGAGATCCTCTTCTGAGTCCCCTCGTGTCCGACATCTCTCTATTTCATCCTCCCATATATAAGACAGACCTGGATTTGTTGCCAGCCCAGCTATATAAAAAGGAGGAATAAGATAGTATAAACAACAATAAAAAATTCATCAAACTTAAAGACATGGCAGAGTGAGGAACAGATAAAGCATATGAAGACATAATATGCAAAAATAAAAATGAAGTAATGGGATGGACATGTGGAAGAGTCACTAAGACTGAAAGAAATAAAGAAGTGAAAAGAAATATCAAGAGGGGACCAAAAGAAAGGTGGAGAGATATAGAGATAAACTATGTGTGACAAAGGGGTGTCACGTAAAAGGAATGTGCAAAATTATGCAAAGACTATGAAGAATGGAATAAGTTCTGTAAGCATAACCTATCTTTACAAGAGCAAATGACATACAGGATAAACACACATAAACACAGAACATAATCTGAAGGTATCATAGATAGGTAAATGGTTTCTTTCTACCTAACACCACAAGCATATACAATGTTTAATACTAATTTCATAATAAATCCGTCAAACTTCAACTTCCAAAGAGTACGTTTACAAATGCCTGAAAATTACACTACTGATAAGGAATCTTATTACTAACAACACAACGTACCTCTTGGTTAAATGCTAATGACTCAGAAGACTGAAATTTAATCATCAAGTATGGCAGCATCAACAGAAACAAAGGCTTTCATAAAACATCTTTTTTTTTAACCTCAGACAAAATGAGAGGAAAAAAAGGTACTGTATTGTACTTGTCCATGCCAAGATAAGACTGAAATTAAAATAGGTTTACTAATTACATAAAATTCCTTAGCTTGACAAGTAACTTAGGAAGATATTCATTAAGGTACAGTTTATGGAAATCTAGTCACATTTTCTTGTTCAATCTCAAGATTAAACAAAGCTTTTTCCCCTCAGACATCAGCCCACACTAGTATTAACGCAGTAACAGATGTGTCAGAACATACTTACTTCCAATCTGCAATCTGTTCAGGATTTCTGAGGACAAGCTATCCACTTCCAGTTCACATGTGGACATTCTGGAAACAGTTTCAGGCAACAAAAGGCTTTGCGGTATACTCTCTCTCGTCCATATTTTGATATTTGGACGAAGAGAGCTCCTTACACCACCAGATGCCTCAGGTGATGCTGATGATGAGGTTGCTCCAGATACGGTATACGGAGATGTTATGGAATCTCCTTCAGCACCTTCCATCCCTACATATGGAATAATACATAAAAATCTATGGAGAAATTTCGTTTTGCAGGAAACCAATGAAATTCTTGCCAACAATCATAAATTATACAAGGACAAAGCATCAAATACAGAATATCTAATAAAATGAAAAGCTAAAATAGGAAAGTTAATGAAAGATATTGATAAACAAATCATAAGTAAAGATCAAAGCATGTTAAGTGGTATCATAAGTTACATACATAAAACAGTGAGTTATCTTAAAAGTTTGTTCCCTGTGTATAGGTTGTATCACTTTCCTATAGCCTCCCAGCTCATTTACAGGTATACAAATGCACTAGCTCTACTGAAGCACCAAGGATGCAACCCTTCTTCTTTATCAAGTGAAATGATCATGGGCTGATCCAGTAAAGAAAATTTATCACAAGTAAATTCTGTATAGTAAATTGCTCTTTTTAGTTTACCAGTCCAGACATTATTGTTCTTATATGGTTACCTGTTCCTGACTTTAACTGACCGGCATCTTACAAAAGAAGCTGTAACACACATAATTCTAAAGGAATACATACAGTAGCATACCTACTCATATATACATACAAATGTATGACACATATATACATATAAATGAGAGATATTAACATTCTTTTCTTTTCTTTCTCTTGCACTTGTTTGCTGTTTTCCAGATTAGCAAGGTAGCATCAGGAACAGACAAAGAAAAAGGCCTCATCCACTCACATCCATTTTCTAGCTGTCATGCACTGCACTGAAACCAAAGCCCCTTTCCCAAACCTAAAGACCTTTCCAAGGTTTCTCCTGGCAGTTTCATTTAACCTAGTTTAGTCCACTGACACTACATTCTGCCCCCCTTCTACCATGATGCTCCAACTCACTTTAAACAATGCATAACTTTCACACTCCAGCATGCTCAGGCCCAAAGATATCAACATATATCTTCACGACTATCAACAAGTCCTAGAATAACAATAAAAGAAAGCAACATGATAATGTACAAAGAGAAGAAACAGATGCACTTCCTAAACTCCATGTTAAAGGACCTTCTTGTGTTCTTAAATACACACTTATCTGTCCAACACTAAACCCTTTCTGATCTTAGCTTCTGATGAGGCTAAAATAGTTAACAGGCTGAATATGTAGGTCTAAAATTTTTTATCACTTGTAACAAATTCTTTCATGATCAGTGAAAAATTATCATAAATTGCATGAATGAATTTATGGCTGCGATTACAGTACACAAATCACGTTTCTTAGAATTCTTTGTAATACTCTGGTTCTTCAAATATATTCAAACTGTTTTCACAGTGGTTGCCTGTGTCGGAGATGACATAAAAAAGATATATGTCAGGCAGAATTCCATTATAATATTCTTCACATGTACTTAAAATTTTCCTCGTAGCAAATGATTACGATACTAAAAACTGTATGGAGCATACATAAATAATACTCTTAGAGGAAGAGAAAAACCAAAACAACAGATTGTGAAAAAACAACAAAAGGAAATCATAAAGGAAAATTATTTACTTATTATGCATGATCGCTGTTTCCCGCGTCAGCGAGGTAGCGCCAGGAAACAGACGAAGAAAGACCCAT
>JAUUDW010620176.1:0-19349 GCA_032361385.1 Panulirus guttatus | reverse complement strand
TCACACCTCTCACACCAACCCAGCCCTCACACATGAAGCACTTCTAACCCAGTCTGACAAATCTCTTCTCCCAAAATTCATACCGCCTTACAGTTTTACATCATACACGAAAGTATTCAGCTCCTCCTTTAAACCAATATCCACATATATTCTTATCGAATATTGAAGTATGCTTTTAATCCGGTAAAGTGTGCAGAATCAATAGTCATGTTGCTGACTCTGTTGATTGTCTGGTGTTGACCTAAGCAGTTCAGTGTGCTCCTCAGAGTGGTTGCCTTGTTTGGCCTCGTCCAACCTCACCAAATATTAATGTGATCAATATAACAAGTTGCTATACCTAGACTTAGATCCCCTCTGTCGTTGTCTGGACGAGGACAAACCTCTAAATATGTATGGGCTAACGAGAGAAGATTCTCAAAGCTGAATCGACGACACAAGCCCCTGCCTGCTGCCTGGACGACGTTCAATCCCCTCCCTGCTGACTGGAGGACGACACAATCCCCTCCCTGCTGACTGAAAAACGACACAGTCCCCTCCCTGCTGCCTGGATGACGTTCAATCCCCTCCCTGCTGACTGAAGTTCGACACAATCCCCTCCCTGCTGACTGGAAAACGACACAATCCCCTCCCTGCTGCCTGGAGGATGACACAATCCCCTCCCTGCTGCTTTGAGGACGACAGTTTTTCAGTGTCGGGTAAAACAGAGGTTACTGCATCAGGTGTCAGCAGTAAGCCTGGAGAAGGAGGTGGTACGAGTGGTGTTTCTGGTGTGGCTCAGATGGCGGGACGCGCGCCTCACCTTCAAGAACCTTCGCCAGCACATGAAGCTGAACATCATCCAGCCGCCGCTAGACGAACTCATTTGGCTTCCGAACGTCAAGGTTGGTGCCCGCCAGACGCCAATACGGTAACCTAGCCTAACTTTATATAGTCTCACGTGTAAGGTTACTATTAACCCCATTTGTACAAGTAACGCATGTACGATACTATTGCCCTCTATGTACGAAACTCCACGACTCTGAATTTTGAATCCGCTAGTCTCGGAGCTAACTGCCTGAAATTATTATTTTTTGTGCTATAAATATTCATGTTCAACGTGTAGGGTTTTCACCTTAGACATGAGGGAGTATTAAAGATGGTCTATACTTGAACTGAATACTTCAAGGGAATGCTGAGGGAGCAATGAAGACGGGTGTAGGGATGATGGCCGTAGGGGAAGCCAGAAAAATTTATAGTGAAAAAAAAAAGATGAACTGAAAAGATGAACTGAAAGCAGGGAGCTTGGAGATTAGACCCAACATGATTTCCGACATCTTCTATATGTACCTTTTGATTTTTTTCTACATGCTTTCATTTCTTTTCATTTCTATCAGCCAATTCTTTTCTTTTTAAATGTTTACCTTATATTCCTTAAGGTTAAAGACCTTTCCGTCAGGTACTGGACGAGGCGCGACAGACTGGCACTGTGACCCCATTGACACAGCTACTTGTGTCCAGGGACGTGGATGGTGATGATGACGGCTTTGATGAGTACTGACCCACCTGTACACGTGCACCTGGTGAGTACTGACCCACCAGTATACGGACACCTAGTTAATACTGACCCAACTGTATACGTGTACCTTGTGAGTATTGACTGTAACACTATTAACCGTTAACCGTAACACTATTAGATATAACTTGTTAACCTTGAAATTATTAGTTATAACATTTGTTAATCTTAGAAAAATAAGATATAACACTTTTTTAACCAACTCACTGATGAATGTTAATGTTGATAGTTAACATTAATAAATGTATGTAGAGGATCAACACAATCTTCATATTTGAATGAAAAGTGTTTCTGAACATTCACTAAATTCACTATTCACTATAGTTTTGGGCTGAGATTTCACCTTCAGTGGTAAGGAAATGTGGATAACGCATTTAATTACTCTTCGACTGTTTTTTCATCCTTATTGTCGTGATTATACATGTCGAAGGAAGTTTTGAAGACCCTTTAATTACGTTCTAATAATTTCTTCAGTGTGAGGGATGGTATTAGATATCTGTGACGATAGTCCTATAAAAGTCTGACCCTCAGATATGGTGTATAAGGGAGAAGATAATGACATCCAACTGGAGGTGGAGGAAGCAGTCCATGTTCACTGTTCTTTCCACCTGTGGCGGTATCCATTTGACGAGCACCCGTGTAACATCTCCTTGATACTGGACAACCTGCCCGATCGCCTGGCCATCTACCATCCACCAAGATTCCCGGACCACCAGCCCCTCTGTCGCAACCAAACCATGATGGAGTTCACGGTGAGCCAGTGCGTCCTCCATATCCACAACAAGTCCAGTGTGGTGCGGCTTAGTTTGACCCTGAGGCGCCAGTGGACTTACCACCTGTGGGCCACATATTTCCCTACAACTCTTCTCCACGTTATAGGCTACGGAACCCTGACCATCACACCAGGCGACTTCCAAAGCCGCGGTGCCATGAGCCTCACCACGTTACTGATGCTGATTGCCCTCTACTCTGACACACTGGCGTCGCTCCCCACTTCTTCCTACCTTCGGGTGATGGATGGCTGGCTCCTCTTCAGCGTTGGCTTCTTGGCCACCGTCATCGCTGTACACATGGCCACGAACGACCCCAGGAAGGCCTTCTCCTCCGTAATGCTGCGATGGGCCAGACTTATCCTGGCCCTGGTATACTGTACCTTCGTGGTTGCCTACTGGGTCACTCTGGCAATTCTTCAGTAACTTTAGGACTTTACAAAACCTCTCTCTACTTTCCATGCAACACCGGACAATTGCACAACTCTGCTTTATGCATTGGACTTCCTTTTCAAATTAGGCTTTGAGAAATTTCACGGTTCCTCGAATTACGCTCTGCTGGCTTAATCTACTAATCCTATGAATAATATTTCCACCACCCACTTCCACTGTATAGGCCGTGTTCAGCAGTCCCGTTGGCTGTGCCATCTGCTCGAGCTACAGTGGCAGCCAATCAGAAAAACCAGATGAAAGTTTACTCCTCTGCTTTACCTGCTGCTACTCCTGAAACCAGACTGAAACATCCCTGTAGCCCAACATCCATACATCACTGCTGTTGTCACCAGTAGTCCTGAACCATTCATGATATCCACAAGATCACTGATGTCACCAGTATAGCAGAAAAAAAAAGAAATGTATATAGAAACAAGGTATAAGGGGCAATAGTAGATAATCTTTTTATATATACACATAGTGTAATTGAAAAAAAGAAATAAAGTAACACATGGTGTTCTGAATACAGGACGATTCTAGCATACAACAAATAGTGGCAAAATACAATAAAGAAACTGTATGGAAATAAATCAAGTAAATGTTTAATTGTTTCTTTGAAAATACAATATGGACATTTTCAGGGTTCACTTCTTTGTGACAGAATGCAGATCAGAAAATTAGGATACATTGTGTTATAAAGGTTTTCAGAAATGTAGAAATTAGTTGAAAGGACCGTGAAATACAGTAGAAAGCTGTAACTCTAGAAATGTACGCTGTAAGAAGTTCATTTCCTTGAGAATTATATGTGCTGTCACGCTGTAATAATTTTGACAGTATTCTTATGAGAAATGTTTGTATCTTATCATAAAATACAGTATTATGTATTACTTACACAACTTAAATATGTGTGACTGTTTCTCACTTTCAGTAATCAATATCTTTATCATGTATGTTCTGTGTTAAGTGAATTTAGAGCTGTAAGGAAAAATTCAAATGTTTTTTTTAAACGTAAAAATTTCATGTCATTATTTTTACTTGTCTTTGGCTACTTTATGTTACTGACAAATATTATAAGAATATAGAGCAAGAACTTAGGAATATAGTGTGTAGATTATCTTTGTCTAGACAATCATATTTAGAGTATGCTAATATCCACATGTCTTAGTAGAATCTCTCTGAATGATTATGTGTCCAGTCTAGCTTATCTGTATATATATATATATATATATACACGCACTGTAAGTATACCTCAGTAAAGGCACTATAATTACATTTACAAGAACGCGAAACAATAAATTCTATTTATTATACTTTTCGAGAAAATCATAAATTTCTGGTTGATAAATGGAAGGGATTAGAACAAATTGTTTAATATTCTTTATTTAAAAGCATATTTGAGACCTGTAGATCTTTGTATGAATATTGTTCGATCTAAATGGCTTTAACTTTCACGTGTCGAACACTGAAAGTATCTGGCAACTATCATATACCAAACATTACCAGAGGTGCATAGTATTTCTTTAATTATATATTAATTTCAAATTTCCACAATTCGGGTAAATATCGTTTATCATAAGATAAACATTGTTGTATTCTGTTATCATAATGGCATACCATTATTGTTGGAACCAGTTTTTGCAGTTACTTTCCGAAACTCTTATCGATAAACGGCAGTTAGACACAGCTGTATATTTTTCCTGTGACTAACATGATTGCTGAATATAACAATAAATAACTTAATTTTGCTTACTATACCTTTCGAGAAGCGTCCCATAAATGAAAGTATTTGTTAAGATATGTTAAAGTAATGCTCAGAAATGTAATTTTAAGCTTGCGTTGGTTTATTTTCTTGTACTGTAAAAAAAATCAAGCAGTTGTCCTAATGCCTGTTGTCTTTGGTTGAATTGAGTGGATGAGGCCAGTTCTGTGTCCGACACGATGCAGGACGAGGCGTGGTTGTCCGCTGGGGATCAGAGTGTACCCAGGCGGGTAGGAGAGAAGGTGTCCTTGACGCTGACCGGCCGGTGGCGCCTTCATGGTTACTACTGTGTTGCCGACGCTTGATTCTTTAATGTAAGGAGCCCAATTCCTACTGTATGTTCAGAATTTTTCTTTTTATATAATCCAGAGACGGTGTTAGCCGTCTTCGATTTGGTTGAAATGCTTGTTTGAAAGGTTTCTCAGTGTCTGAGAGGAAATGTTTTCAGTTTTAGTTGTCAACATGAAAATTTGTGTATGAATTCATGGTCAAATATTTTCTTTTTTCTCTTTGAAAGATTATGTCGTAAGCATTAAAGGTGTCACTGAAATGCAGGAAGGGGAGCAAGGAGACCAGGTGTAATTACGAGCTTTCCATGTGTGTTGGAGGAACTGTTTGGTGTCATGAGGGCGTCTGTGTGTGAATATTGGCTGGCATGATTGACCAGTGCTTATCTTAGTGTGCATAGATAATGTATTTTGGAAAGCAGACCATAGATTTTAGGGCTTGAAGGTTTTTTTTATAGGGTTTTGTATGATACTAGGTTCGCGTGTATGGTGGAGGTGTGGTTAACGTTGCTATCTAGCTCTAATTCTATGGTTGGGGTTCGATTCTTGGTGCGGACAGTCTGGCATTGCTTACCCAAGTGTTCATTCTTCTGTAGGATGGAAGATTGATGGATACGAACTCGGGGTGGGATAAAGCATCACGTGATAATCTAGCCAGCTGACAGGTTACAATTGCACCAGTTTACCTAGGGAGGTGCATGTGGGGATATATGGTCTTCGCTCACAGGCTTTAAGACTGCCTCTCCCTTATTTACATTTAGAAGCTTAGTACACCAAATGAAAAGGGAAGTGTTGGGGAGAATTTAATATAGTTGATGGACAAAAGATTATCCAGTTTTGGTGAGAGAAGTGCGCTAATGGATCCGTAGATTCTAGCACTTGCGTGGATTTATAGCTAGAATTTCGATTGTGAAGTAAAGAATTAGTCGTCCGAGCAGAATGAAAGAGTCGCACCCAGCGGACGGGTATTGGAAATTGTAGCACCTGTTTGGTTGAGGTGAGGGATAGATTGGTATGGAAAGAGAGGAGACCTGAGCCCTTAAGGATGTGAGCGAGAATTGAAGCTACATTGTGTCGATGGAGATGGAACGTTGTTCATTTGTAGACGGAGGTTGCGAATTATTCCCTTGTGGAAGGAGGTCAAGAGTTAACCCTCTGTGAATGAAGGTCGTGAATTCTTCTTGTGGATGGAGGTCGAAAGTTGTTCTCCAGTAAATGGACGAGGATTGTCTGTGAAAGGATGGAGGAAAAGAATTCGCATGTGTAAACGTCAAGAATTGCACACGTGTGGATGGAGGTCGAGAGCTGCCCACATATGAAGGAAGGTCGAGAGTTGCACGCATGTGAATGAGGGTCGAGAGTTGCACACATGCGGGTGGCAGTCGGGAATTGGTCATGTGAACCTTTTTGGTCCACATAAGGATGGTGGTTGACAACCAGTCATGTGCATTTGGCAGTTAAGAACCATCCATGTGCAGATGGCAGTTAAGACTATAGATGGCGGTCAATAGCCGTCCACATGCTGGATGGTGCTCAAGAAGTGCACACGTATGAACGATGGTCGAGAACTATCCATGCGTAGAACAGTCACGATTAGGATTTATCGTAATTTATTGGTTCTATTGGAAAGTAGGAATTCACCGGTTGCCGTCCAGTTAAGAAGCTTTCAGAGATGTATCTTAACCTAACTTTAGTGATTGTCCAGACTGCCATGTGTCTACATTTGCTAGATACAACACGGATTTTCTGTATTATAGGTTGATTTTCTTTTGAAGGAAAAATGAAGATCTGAAATTTTCAATGGTCTCATCTTTTAATGTTTACAAGAGTGTGCCAACTCTACGAGTTTAAATTTAGCTAGCATTATTATACTGATAGAGCATTGAACATGGACAAGCTACACAAACGGGTTGCCAGTAAAGTCGTACTAAAGTATTATGAAATGCAGTTTTGACTTTAATCTGTAGAAAATTTTGATTTTTGTAATTATGAAATGAATTAACATGGAAGCATTATGGTCACGAATATTAAAATATACATTATTGTAAATTTGTAGTTTATACTTATTGATGTCCTATGTTAATTTATTTATTTTAAATTCGAGAATGATTTATGGGTTGACACTTGAAAGAAAAAGGTATTTTATGCCTTGTATTTCTGTTTGAGGAGATAAGTTTTTATTCAGCACATAAGGAGGTAGCTTGCAGTGTGACATACCTTTACCTGACATTGTATCTTTCTAGGTGATTGAAGAAACCTATAAACAGAGGAACCATTCCAAGGTTGGGCCGAGATCATTTGTATTCCGCAAATCTTTGCCGTATCTTCACAGCCTTTGGGAGCTGCAAGAATGACATTACTTCGTGTATATCGGGGGTTGGGTGACACAGACACCCAGGCAGTGGCCAAGGGGATTGTCCTGCAGCGCTTGCGACAGTCCTGTCCTGAGGTGGAATCCATTGATCATGAAATTTGCTACTATATCCTTGCCAGCACTTGGTAAGTCGAAAAACAGGTTTAGTTTGTCTCGAAGTATAATGATTCAATAGGCGAGTCAAATTTATCTTCACAATGAAAATAACACTTGGAAATAGCTATATACATGTAGGTGCTTTATAAAGTAAGCAGCCATGCAGGAGATGAATGTAATGTTGGTATATTTCTTCTGTTATTTTGGCAACTAGTTGAGGTTTTTATAAGTTCTGTTGATAATTTACAGTTTTATTACGTGTTCATACTTTAACCAACTCCACATTTTCCCCGATACATATAATCCTTATTGACTTATTTACTACTGTTCAGTAAATTATAATGCTTTGCATGTTTTTGTATATTTAAGCACTACTCTTGCATTGCAGAAAAGACAGTGTTCATTCAAAGTTGATAGTTGTGTGGACTGATTAACAGTAAAAATTTTTCCTTCAGAGACATTACTTAATATGTTATGTGTACCTGTCATGTGTCACAGTTCAGTTGCAGTGCTGTAGTAATATCTTATCTGGGTGTGAGAGAGCTTCTTTTGTTAATTAAGGCATATGACTTTGTTAGAAACAAAAGTGCTCTCATATTAACTTCATGCCTGTCATCTCTGTGAATTGAGTGTATGTGGTTTCCTCTTTGAACTTAGTGCCTGTGGGTGATCAATTCAAGCTTGGTGCTTGCAGATGCCTCATTTGTGCTTGGTACCATGAGTTTCATGTTTGTGCCTAGTTCTTTTTGTACCTGATGTCATAAATGCCTATTTGTTGGTTGCAATTGTACTTGTGTAGAAACTGTTTTTGTACTTGTATGCCCTCAGGAATGATGGAACTTCTGTTCAGGATGTAGTAGGATTTCTTGGTGGTGAGGTGGCATGTCAGTTGTGGGGGTTGCTGGGGGACCCTTGGGTTGATGGCCTTGACATGCACACCAACACACAACTCGAAGTCAAGAACCACAGCACCCAAATAATTGTTGAGATTGGACCAAGGTTAGTCATAAGAGGATTTTTGTTTAATTTTAGGTTATCTGAATGTCAAGACATTGCAATATTTTCAAGATCTTTCTAGGCTTCGAATTTTAAGAATATTAATAGTTTTATAGAATCATTTTTGTTTGTACGAAAGTTAAGACTTTTATGCTACTGGAGCAATATGCATACTCTTGAGTCTAGTCTTTGGCATTTTTACATAATATACTATCACTAGTTATTTTGCAGATTACATCCCATATAGAATGCAAACCCCCTTGTAGCTCCCTTGTGATCTGTGTCTTCACCCACTCTTGAAATGCAATTTCCTTCTTTCAGATCCATCATAAGATATAAGTCCCTATTTGCTTCCCTCATGTAATTCAAGTTCCTTATAGCAGTCAACCCTCATGAAAACACTCCCTGCAGGTCCCTCACACCAAATGAAGCTACTTACTGCAGGTATCCCTCATAAAGTGCAAATTTCTTTCTGTAGGCCCCCATCTCACGAATTTGAATTCCCTCCCTATGGGTTTTCCATCGTAAAATTAAAAGTTTTTCTCTTCATACCCTTTCATGAAATGCTTGTGCACCCTTGCAAATCCTCCCTCTTGAATTACAAAGTCCTGTCTACTTAAGCATTCATCACGAAATGAAAATTCCTTTTTGTGGGCCCCATGACAATATGAAAGTCTCTTTGTTCCTTCCCTCGCCAAATTTATATTCAGTTCTTGTGGTGCGGATTAGAAAAAAAAATTCTTTTACGAGGGACCCAACTTCACAAGACGGAAATTTGTTCTTGTGGGTTTCCTTAAAAAATTGCCAACATTTTATGCTGACCCCTTCATGAAATGCATGTCTTCTCTAATAAGCCCCTGGCGTGAAATTCATTTTGTGTTTTTGATCTTTCATCACCTAGTCCACCTTTAAAGTGCAGTAACTTTTTGCTGGCTCCCATCATATGAAAGTCCCATCCTTCAGGGCTCTCTCATGAAATGAAAATCGCTATCTGAAGGCTCCCTTTGCGAGATAGAAGTGCTTTCCAATAGGCGCTCTCCATGAAACACAAGTGCCCTACTGCAGAACCCCTTTAATGATATGAGTGTCCTACAAGACTGCATTTATTTAATGTAAGTATCTTTGTGCAGGATATCCCTCATTAAATTCAAGTCCCTTCCTGAAGGCTCCTCTCCTAAAATCAGTGTCCTTGTGTGGCTGCCTCACAAAACTGGTGTCCCTGTGAAGCCCCTTATTGTGCAGCCACATCATGAAATTATCCTTGTGTGATTTTCTCTCAAGGAAGTGGTTTCCTCGTCCAGCCCCTGCACAAAATTTGTGTCCTTGTACAGTCCCCCCCTCATGAAAGTGGTGTCCTTGTGTGGTCCCATCACAAAAATGGTGCCTTCCTGCAGTGCCTTAATAAAATTGGTGCCTTCATTCAACCTCCCACATGAAATTAAAGTGTCCTTTTTTGGTATCCCACACACACACACACACACACACACACACACACACACACACAAAGTGGCCGCGTTCATCTTCCCAAACTAAATTGATATCCCACACACACACACACACTTGGAGTGTCCTCATGTAACCCCACTCTCAAGATTAAATTCTTTTCTTGTAGGGCCACCTTATGTAAGTAAGTACTCCTCAGATCCCGCTTCACAAAATACACATCTATATCTGCATGCACCTTTTTTGAATGAAAGTTCCCTTCTGCAAGCCCTTGTTGTATAGTAAAAGTCTACTCCTAAAGTCATATCCCATTAACAGATATCAAGTACTCTAGTGCAAGTCTCCCCTCCCTCACTCTAGAAGAGGACACTTCTGTTGACATCCCCATTTTCCCTAAGGGAGCTGTGGTCCTTTTGTGCTTGCTTTCTCCACCTTTGAAGTGGAAATCCCTTTGTGCAGATCTTGTCACCTTGCTCTCTGTAATGGAATGTTCTTGTAACTTCACAAGCCTCCCTGTAAATGTATATGTAAACTTCCCATTGCAAAGGTGATTCCTAAGGTCACTCCATTTAAAAAGTCCATACTTTACATAAAGTTAGGTTCACATCTCTGCCTTCCACATTTATATTTTCACGTATGTAATATGCATTATAGTGGATAATCTTTACTCTTTGTTGTAGTCTCTGAAACTTTAGTATTCTTATATTCCCACAGCTTTTGACTATTCTTACTTAGATGAAGGCCTGTGTAACTGAGTTGTCCTGATTTTGGCCTGCCCCTGCTGAGATACACACATATTATTATTTTACCCAGTTACTTATTGCTTCATTATCAGGGTGGTGCCCATTCAGTTTATGCTCTTTCAAGAAAGTCTAGATAATGATTATTCACTATTAAAGGCATTGTTAACCAGGTTTGAGTTGATGTATGAGATGCTTTTGAGTTTCGAGGCAGTAAATGGAAATTAATCATTAATGTTTACTCTACCAGGCTAAACTTTACAACAGCATGGAGTACCAATGCTGTCAGTATATGCCATGCTGCTGGTCTAGCTTGTGTGTCCAGACTCGAGCGAGCACACCGCTACCTGATAACTGTCAGTAAAAACCTTGACCTCAAGAAGAGGGAGAAGGTATGTCCAAAGCACTGTGAACATTAAGCAGATCATAAGAGGTGGAAGGACCCCACAGTAATGATTTTTTTCTTTTCCAGGTTACTTAATGGTAGAAGGCTTTGTATTTGAATAGTGTCAGTTTGTAGGTTATGTTGGCAAGGAAAAGTACTCTTGGTGAAGGACACTCCATAAGGGTGTTGGTGATTTGTTGTATCAATTTTTTCTCCAATTGTAACATTATTGAAAAGAACCTCGTTTTAAGCTAGAACAAAGTCTGTTATAATTATGTCACTAGTAATTATCTCAGTAGTATTAGGACACTATATAGAAAGTTTAGTTAAGCCTACATCTGGAGCTACTGAAAAGGGATTCTTCCCTGTAAGATAATCAGTATGTTAATAATTCCTGCTATAATC
This sequence comes from Panulirus guttatus, assembly GCA_032361385.1. Lineage (NCBI taxonomy): Eukaryota > Metazoa > Arthropoda > Malacostraca > Decapoda > Palinuridae > Panulirus > Panulirus guttatus. Next base: position 8,110 of record JAUUDW010620176.1, on the reverse strand, counting down.
TTTTTTTTCAAGTTTCTGCTTACTGTTCTTGATTTAGGTCTTCAGTCTGCCTCTTATTCTTTGCAGTGGGGGATCTGTAAACTATTTCTGCTGTTATTTTCTTATGAAACATGTCTAATTTCAACAAAAATAGGTGTGATGGTCAATAGCTAAATTTTTTCCAGCAAAGAATTAAGATGAACTTTAAGAGCAAGATGCCACTGCTACCTTATTTTCCCTCTTCCTGTTAAATTGTATAATGTATCCTGGAATTGTAACTTTATCAAGCAAATCTCTTTCATGTCTAACCATGATATCAGTTTTTGATACATAACCAAAGTCAATTTTGATAACCAGCCTAATCTGCTTATCTGTTTCTTGAAGCATTTTGTCTTTATAGAGGCTATTTAGATGTGGAATATTTTATGAATGATTTGTGTTTTTTTTTTCTATGTCTTTATTAATACATTTTTCTCAGCTTGTTGCTGCTCTTCATGACCCTATGACAGAGCAGGAATACAAAAAGCCTCTAGAAAGTTTCTCATTGGAGGTAAAGCCACAAAATTGGTGGGAAGTGAATGTCCTCAGAGATGATAAAAAGGCACTCCAGGAGACCAGTAATATAATGGGTAAGTGATGGATGAACTTTCACAAGTTTAAGCTAAGTTAATTGGTCACTCCTAAGCAAATGGCCAAGTATGTTATTTAGGATTTTGAGTGTCGACAATTCTTTGAGGTGAGGAACTGAAACAAATGGAAAACTAGAGTATGTTGTGGTTTTAAGGAATTATGTTGACAGATCATTAAACCTAAAGATTGTTTAATCACAGTGATTATTTGTAGTTTTGAAACTTGATAGGAGAATTTTCTTGTAACACATTATTCTGATACATGTATAAGAAATTATTATGGAATATTTGTTAAACTTTTTGGTTTGAGATTTGATTTCCTGCCAAAAAATAATAAAATTATCTTGACATTTTTTTATTATAACTTCAATATGAAAAAGTTTTTCTTTGTATCTGCCATTACTATTTGAATAAAAAGCCATACTACTGGAAAATAATTTCAAAAGAATAGAAATATAGTGTTGGTTTCCATAAAAGAATAAAAGTATGTAAATGACCTTTTGTACTGCAGTACTTTTCATTATGAAAAGAAATTAGTTTATTATATTTGGCAATAATATTAATTTAAAACCATATTAGATAGTGAAAGTTGATAGTTAAAAATATAGAAAAAGCAAAAAAATGTTCTGCTGTAAATGATATAGATATGGGCGTAACCAATTTATTAGTAGGCCCAGGTCATGTATGTGTATATATTCCCAATGGATAGAGTAGAAAGCTTCCCCTGTATGTCCTGCATGTTGTACAAGGCACCTAAGAGGAATGGGAAAGGGGACCTGGAAATTCTCCCCACCTGTATTACTTTCTAAAATAAGGAACAGAGGAAAGAGCCAGGCAAGGACTTTTCCTTAAAGCTAAATCATCTGTTTCTAATTCTAATTCTACCTCTAAGGTCAATCCTGTGTTCTAATCGCTACCTCACTAATGCAGGAAATGGCGAATATATATTAATTTTTTTCATACATATTATCCATTTTTCATGTTAGCAAAGTAGCGTTAAGAACAAAGGACTGAGCCTTAGAGGGAAAGTCCTCACTTGGCCCCCTTCTTTATGTCCACAGGAAATAGCATCGCCACCCACTGTGCCAGTGAGGTAATACCAGGTAACAGACGAAAAAGGCCACAATCGCTCACACTCAGTCTCTAGCTGTCATGTGTAATGCACTGGAACCAGAGCTCCCTATCCACATCCAGGCCCACAGACTTATCCATGGTTTACCCAAGATGTTTCACGTGCCCTGGTTCAGTCCACTGACAGCACGTTGACCCCAGTATACCACATCGTTCAATTTCACTCTATTTGTCTATCTTTTTAATCAAAGAATTCACTCCTAATCCTAGGAAAAAGATTAGGTACATACAATCTCTCAAACCACTCATAAATATCCTTTATCAAAGGTCCATATGCTACACAGAAACATGAAATTCCCCACTTACATAAATGCTTCACATATTTTCACTTTGTACACTAAGATGGCTAATGAAGTGCCACCAATGCCTCCATTCACACCACCCATAACTAGATTCCCTATCTGTTCAAAGTAGAATTATATCATTAACACTCTGGAAACTTAAAAATCTATCAACCTATCATTCATTTCTAACTATATTTTCAGTTACATGATGTAGACCAAGTGCTTATGGCCTCTCAAGTCCCTTGCACAAATCCTTGACTTATAACCAGGGTACTAAAATGTACAGATGACTCCTCACTTCTCCAGCACATCTTATTCATTTAACACACATGCTGACTCATCTTCATTTACACTTCAGTGAATGCTCACAAAATGCCAGTACTATATTCTCTTTTTTATATATGTTAGTTATTTCCTGCATGAGCAAGGAAGCATCAATAACACCATAGTGAGTCATACAGGAAAAGATTCTCACTAAGCTCCTTGTTCTGTTCCTTCTTTCAGAAAGTAATACAGGAGGGAAGGATTTTCCGCCCCCACTCCTGCCCTCTAAGTCAACTTCTAGGACATACAAAGGATATGTGGGTAGTACTCTTTCTTCACCATACCCAGGGACAGCCACTTTTGTACAAGTGATCAAAATATCTCAAGCTTTTAAAGAATCTCTGTATCCATTTCTTTCACAGTCTACACTTTCTCCTAGCACCTCCAACCACATATAACCTATCTTTTACCAAACTTCCAACATGATTATACCATGCAAAAAGGGTTTCATCTATGTGCTTTTTCTATTACTTCTTTGCACCAAACACATTTCTCACATCTTCATTCATTCTTTCATCTATTCTCCTCATTCTAAATACTGTAAATGCTATTCTCCTTTCTTTGTTTCACATTTTTACCTATTTGGACCTAGGAAATGAAGGTTTCATATCCACATAAAAGCTATGACAAGAACTTAATCATCTAATGTAGATACTACACTTTAGTTCTCCTGATTTACCTGGACTCTTAGTGCAAACCCAACTATTCTCCTTTGCATTTGACTACTTTCAATTCCACTTTCCTCCTACTGTTCTTACTGATCATTACTTTCAAACATGAGAACTCATTAACAACTCCATTCAAACTGATTTTGTACTGTGACTACCCATTTCATCGTCCATGAGCATCCCTCTTGTTCGCTATTTCGCATGCTATAGATATAGCACCAAGAACAGACTAAGAAAAAGAAAGGCCACATTTGCTCGCATCCATTCTCTTGCTATCATGTGTAATGCAACGAAACCAGAGCCACCTATCCACAACCAGGCCCCACAGATCTTTCCAAAGTTTCCCCAGTCACTTCACATACCTTGGTTCATTCCAGTGACACCAAATTATTCCAAATCACTTTATCCTGTGCATGCCTTTGGTCTTCATGCATGTTCAAGCCCTGATCACTCAAAACAGTTTTTACTCCATCCTTCCATCTCCGATTTGGCCTTCCCCTTTCCCTTATCCCCTACACTTCTGACACATATATCTTTTTTGTCAACCTCTCCTCCCTCATTCACTCCATATGTCGAAACCATGACACCACACCCTCTTCAGTTCTCTTAACCACACTCTTCATATTGCCACACCTATCATATGGAGATAGCATACAACAGGGTTGATAGAGATACTTTGTAGAAGGTATTATGAATATAGGGTGTGGGAGGAAAGCTACTAGATGCAGTGAAGAGTTTTTATCAGAAATGTATGGCATGTGTGCAAGCAGGAAGGCAGGGGAGTGAAAGGTTCTAGGTGAAGATAGGTGTGTATCAAGAGTGTGTGATGTTACCATAGCTGTTTTTATAAATGATGTGTGAGGTAATGGGGGAGGAAAATGTGCAAGGATCTTGGAGAAAGGGGCAGGTCTGTAGTCAGCTGGGAGGGGGAAGGCGCCAGGAAGGTGAGTCAATTAATGTTTGCATGTGACATGGCTCTAGTAGTAGACTTGAATGACAGACTACAAAAGCTGGTGTGTGAGTTTATGAAAGTGTGTAAAGGAAGAAGGTGTGGGTTAATAAGAATTAAAAGTAAGGTTGTCAGGTTTAGCAGGAGAGAGACAAGTTGGTATGACTGAGTCTGACTGGGAAGAACCTGAAAGAAGTGAAGTATTTTAGATACATGGGAGTGAACAAGGTTGTGGATGGAACCATGGGAGCTAAAGTGAACTATAGGGTGGGGAGGGGGTAAAAGTCCTGGATGGACTGAGGAGTATGTGGGAAGAGACATCACTTTCTGTGAGGGTAAAGATGGGAATGTTTGAAGGTACAATAATTCCAACAGTGCTGTACGGATGTGAGCTGTGGACCCTACATAAAATTTGGAAAAGGGTAGATGTGATGGAAATTAAGAGTCTGAGAACAATATGTGGTGTGAAGAAGGCTGACTGAGTAAGGAATAGGTGTGATAGTAGAAGAGTATGAGAGAGTTGAGCAAGGTGTGCTGAAATGATTTGAATATATGGAGAGGATGAGTGAGGAGAGACTGACTGAGGGAATATATATGTTAAAAATGAAAGGAACATGAGGGGGAACCTTGATCAAGATGTAAGAATGAATTAAGAGATGCTTTGAGATAATGAGACCTGAACATGCATTAGAGAGAAAGAACTGGGGCAATATGGCATACAGATGGCAAGGTTCTGTCAATGGGCAAAACTAGAGAATATGAAGCAGTTAGGGTAAACCATGGAAAGGTCTGTTGGGCTTGGCTGTGGTTTGGGGCCTCTGGTTTTGGTGCATTGTACATGACAAAGAGAGAGTGGATGTGAGCAAATGAGGCTATTCTTCATCTGATCCTCAAGCTACATTGCTGACATAGGAAAATTCGAACAAGAATGATAAGAGAATACAACTAAAGTTTCTAAATCTCTTCCCAGATTTTCATAAGTATAAACTGATCATAATAGCAAGGAAGTTAATAACTGATATATACATTGAAGAATAGATGGAATGCACATCCATGAGGGTTTTCACAAAGAAGTAATATGCAAGACTATATGAAGACTTGTGTTTGATAGAGGTTCTGAGTGATCTACCCTAGCGTATGGGGTATAAAAGCATACAGAATACAGAAATGAATATAGTTAGATTCATTCAATCAACCCAAGCATTCGCTTTATTCTCTGCTATCACTATTCCAAAGCATTAAGAAGTTAAGAACCTCACCTTTCCAGTAGCAAAGAGCGTTGATGAGTCAGGGTCGTAGAATGGAATGAGCATTGCCGGACTAATGTCAATACCTACAGTGTTGGCAGGTTTTGTCAACTCTGTTGCTTTAAAGACACTAATCTGTCTCTCTGATACCCTGCAAAATATGGCTAATGAATGAACCTACAAAACTAATGTCATAAGAGAAAGATTTTCTTTTTATGTCTAAGTTGCTGATAAGAGAAAATGTACCAGACAAATGTATTTTACAAACTCAGTATAATGCAATATTTCATGTAATAATCAACAAACTAAAGAAGTTGCCAAACTGATCAGAGGATAAATCTTAATATGGTTTTATATACATTATCCTACCATCATCTACATTCCTATATGATATTCTGATCTTACCATCATCTACATTTCTGTATGATATTCTGACCTTACCTGGCAAGATGTATGAGCTTATCTCCCGGCCTTAATAAGAAACAGTGACCTTAAAATGCATCTATCTGTATCTCTGATGCCCAATCCAATTGGAACTCCCACAAAGGGGTGGCCACAGCAGTACAGTTTCCATAATTAGTAAACTCCAGTGCCACTTCTTAGCCTTTAGTGTCTCACCCTTAACAGGCCACAGGCAGAGGGCAACTCTAGTGCAGTGTTTGCTGAGGCTCCTACCTAATGTTCCTACTAACTACTTCTATCTAGTGTGCTTTCCAACTACTTCTACCTAAAATTTCTACCTAATGCTCCTGCCTGAATGTTTCTACCTATTACTTCTATTGAATGCTCCTACCAATTTGCCAAAGTGCTACACTGTCTGGTGTTGACATGTCTTGCTTGCAACACGTAACTCTTTAATATTAGCACAAATCCTATGGCCTACTGATACCTCACCTATAAATAACCTTGTTTCACATGTCTCCATTGCTCCTGAAGAAGTGTACACAGTTCATTATGACACCAACTATATCAGGAACTCCTTCTGGGGGTGGCCACGGCAAAAGTCTCCCTAACTGAACTCCTGTGCGAATCATGAGACCAGCTATGTGGATTTCGGTGGCGTTCATTGTTTAAGGAGACCCCTAACAAGATAATGTTCCTTATGTTTCCCTCCAGATACGGAAACAAACATGTTTTAACATAATATTAGCTGGGATACTTATGTACTCTTCCCTAACTTATTTTTCTTTATAATAAAAGCAGTGCAAATACTTAGTTTTTACAAGAATAACTTAAAAAGAGTTGGAATTACTTTAATACACACACAGACACTTTATTATGATTCATCATACCCACAGAACCCTATGAACACTAGTGCCAAAATTTCTGTTGCAAATTATGATAATGAATCTCTAAACTTGTTGTACATCCACTGCTCAAAATTTTCATATCATACAGTACTGTATCTTAAGTGATATCAAGGTTCAAACACTTCTCCATAAGTAATAAAGTTTGGAGATTAATAATCAGACACTTTCTACTGTACTTCCTATTGTAAACATTAAATAAAATATTCAACTTTTCTATTACGTAGAGTGTAATTACTGAAGCATTCGCATAGTTTTCATCCACACATGCATCAAGATTCGATGTAAACAATCATAAAGCTTCAGGCCTCCCATGTTTATCCTCATCTGTTACATTAAAGCAAAGCATCAAAGATTTTCTAATTTGTGAATGTCTTATAACATTGCTAAAATGAGTAGGAAACACCCAGCACCTAGTGGATGATGACCATAATGTGATTAAGCAATATGAAAGTGGAGATTTGAGCAAAAGTTTCAACAGACAAGTAGCTGTGAGGCTGGGCTGTATGATATCACCATGGTTTTTAACATATATATGAATGGAGCAATAAGAGAGCTGAAAGCAAAACTAGGGGAAAAGGGTGTGATGGAATGTAGTGTTAAGGTATGGTTGCTAGTGAAAAGCTTGTCTGTAGAGTATACAGTGATGTTTGCTGCAAGTGAGGAGTTGCAGAAGGTTGGAAGAGTGTTTTATGGTGAAGAAAAATCTAAGTAAATGTAATGGTGCTTGAAAAGAAACAGAGTGAAAGTATAGATTTTGAAAAAGTCCTATAGAGTGAGAAAAAAAATGCACTTAACACTGTTACAGAAATTGACTGAATTTAAGTATTTGGGAGCAGTCTTGGGTAAGTTTGGTGATATGGAGAGAGATAGATAAGGAAAAAGTTAGTACAGGGTACAAGAATCATTGAGTATGCCTGGTGAAGATCTGAAAATTATGGACAAGTTCAAAAGTATATGAGTTAAATTCACTGTGGATGGTGGTATGTAAGCTGAAGGTAAGAGATACATGGTAGCAAAATTTTAGGCAGAGTGAAATCACTAGTAAATACAGTAAAAAAGAAAGAATGCAATCAAAGAGTGTATGAGAAGCTTGTACCTATTCATGAGTGGATGTAAAACCTATGTTCTTGTAGGTCAGGACAGGTAAAAAGATATGAGCAGTAGATATGGATAGCTTGCTTAATATAGTTGGAATTTAAAGGGTAGATAGAGTGAAGATGCAAGAGGGATATGTTATGTGTGAAGAAATCATTAGGAGCTGCATGGATAGGTCTTGAAATTGTATGGTTATGTAGAATGTATGGCAGATGTTAGGTTGGTCAAGAAGATATATAGTAATACAATTGAAGATACAAGTTGGAGGGAGACTGTAAAAGAGATTGATAGGTGGGTATATCTGGGAGAGATGCCAGAGGAATGTCTGGGGATCAAATGCAATGGAATTTTGTTGTCTGTAGATTTGATGTGAATAGAGATGTTGGTTTCACCTGACAAATCACATCTGTATTGAAAGTGAAAAATTCTGAAGCATTTTTATGAGTGCAGAAGTCTATGTTTCACTTAAATTACCTGGATGTGTGTTGAGGATT
>JAUUDW010620065.1:0-11729 GCA_032361385.1 Panulirus guttatus | reverse complement strand
AGGTTTGCAACTTTGCTATATTTTCTTTTGATAGAGTGGATGACTAGGTAGGTGAGGCATGGTTTAGGGTGGATGGGATGAATTGTGTTTAGGTACCAAGGGATTCTTTTTCCTTTCCAGACCTGGTGAACAGGTGCTGGTAAGTGTTCTGAGGGTATTTGATATATTTATTACCTTTATGTTAATGCTTGTGGTGTGGGGAGTAAATGTTATGTGTATGATGTACATGGTACCTAATATGGTTGGAGTTCTCACGAGCAGGAGGGTTAAGGGAGGGTGCAGGTTTGATTTATGACCATCTTAGGTTATAGGTTAAGAAGGTGATAGTGGAGTTCCCGAATTATGAACATTGACATTCTCTGGTTTTCTTGAAATGAAAATATTATGAATTTTTAACTTAGGTATTGAGATCTGTGTATTTGGTTATCTGGATGTTGCATAATTATGATAGTGGGAAATATTTTCAAGGTAATCATATTTCAAATGTGTGGGTTTTGGATTACTTTTGGGAAGTGAATTACTGATAATATTAATCTTTTAAACACTAACTTTCATCACACTTTTTTTCTGAAATTTTTTTATGATAAATAAGGGATGAAAATCCTCGTAATATATTACTTTAAAAGTGTATGTCTTACTCTTGTGGCAGTAGCTCACTCAAAGATTTGTCAGAACTTAGGATCATATAAGATACTGATGTAAATTGGGGATCATTTAATAATATAGTTGTCACTATGTTGCCAATATCAGCTTTGAAGTTCTGGCATAGGGTAAAGTGCTTATTAAATATTAATTCATATTACTCCACTATTTGTAAAATGTTTGTTCTTCACAATATTCAGCATTTTCCTATGGCTATATGTCAAATGTAGATTTTTTCCCTTCGAAAATGAATTCATTCTGGGCTTCATATATGCACTCATAATTCTTGTTGCCTATTTAGCTTTGAAATTTTTTTCAATCAGCCTACCTATATTTTCATATAAATCTGAAAGGAAAATTAAGGATTTCATGACTGGCTGTGTCACTTTGCATTCTCTGAATCATTCATTGCCTGTTTTCTTAATTATTTCCCTCATCAACAACTAAGGTCATAAGCAGTATTATTCAGTGTATGTGGATTTCAGAATTGAGAGAAGTGGCAGTAGTTGCACAAACTTGTGGAAAGTTTGTAAATACCTTTTTTTAAACTGGTAGATTATTAAACTTTTAAGAATGTTTCTAAAGAAAATTTGTGATTGAGAAAAATCCTGTGTTGCATCTTGTGAATATATCTAGAATTGCAAAGATATATCCAAAATTGATTTTGAAAACAAATATTGTAGACAGAATTTCAAGTTATTTATAAAAAAATTTCATAACCTATTCAGTTTTAGATTTTTTTTTAAACAATTATTCATAATACCCGAGTTTTGGAATTAAAACATGAAATACCAGAACTTCAAATTATTTTTGCTTTTTTACTGATAATGGCACGTATGGTAGATTTTACATTTTATGTAATGTGCATATATAAGATTATTGTTTCAGTATTAAAGAGAAGCATTTTCAGTAGTTCTACACTCCTTATTTTATCAGGAAGCATTCATGGGAAAGGAGTTCAGGTGAAATATTGTGGAAGTGAGGAATATTCCTTTCGGGCAAGTTAGAATGACAAAAAACATCACTGATATTTTGAAGTAATAGAAAAAAAGAGTAAAGTTTAGTATGTAATGAAAAGAAAGCCTGTCTTTAGAAATATACAGCAAAGTTAATGGTTGTTATGTGTGGATGCGTGTTATTTACCAATTCTCCACTCATATGCTTTTTGTTCTTTCCAGGATAAACTTATTTTGTAAATAGGATTTGTATTCTTTGTTCAAGCACAGTTAGGCCTTTTCAAATTACTTGTAATGTTTTGAGAAGGTTCCTGGAATTATGGGTTGAGGTTTTGTGTGTCATACGCTAGGACTGACACTATTCAAGTTATATAGTCATCATTAAACATTTCAGTGTATCATCTAGTTAAAGCTACTGTTGCCTCTAGTGGTATGGTTGATTTTTATATCATATCTGTGCATCAGTTAGTGTTTTGTAATTCTACCACTGTTGGGATGATGGAAAAGGTTTACATGAATATGAAAGTTTAATGAGGGCAATTTAGAGTATAGATGCTGCTAGTAAATTTTGATAGTCTCCTCTTCTGTCGTATATGGGATCAGTAACTCATTAAATCACTTATCTTCTGATGGTTAGAGCTTGGTGCCTGTAAATGAGAAAGAGGTCACACAGGAAGAGTACATGTCATTAGCGGTAGAAAGTAATGAATTAGGCAGTCAGTTTGAGAGTGATAGTGACGATATAAATGGTGGAACTTAAAGTAACAGCCAAAATTTTTTCTAGCTCTTTCTTTAGACTTATGTAATAGGTAGTTCATCAAACTGGCATTATTTCTGGCATATTAAGTTAAAATGCATGACTTGGTTTGTGATGCTCCTTTGGTTTAGACTGATGCTTTTGCTTGTTAAACTGGAGATCTTTATGGTTTTAATACTTTGTAATTAATTAAGCCCGAAAAGGATTCATATTTTTTAATATGATAACTGGATTCAGCCTTGGAAGACAAGTGAAATATTTTAATCTCCTTTATTATGATGAAAAGCTACTGTTTATAGCACTGACAACTAAGAATCATGCTAGAAGTACAAGGTGGCTTTTCGTGACCTGTAGAGTAATTATTTTACATTTGAAATGTATCAGTCAGTTGCTGTTTGGAAAAAATATAGATATCATTTTATCTTAAATTTATGTTGAGTAAATGCTTTTTGCCCTTTTTGATAGTTTCCCTGCATATGTATAGCATGTCTGTATAGTGACACCAAAAATTTTATTGCACAGAAGTGCTTAGTAAACACTGTATAATGCATAGGCTTAATTCATAGGAAAAGTTTTGGAATGAATAAGATTTTAGATGTCGTCCTTTTAACAAGACATCATTAATACGATTTCTCAGGGTTTTGAAACAGGTTTGACTCCTTATTAGTCTGTCTATTCATTTTTTCATAGATATTGTTTGCAGATATGGTCAAATTATCTCACTTCAGTTTCATCCAACTCTGTTCCCATTTCAGTAGAATGAATCAAGTTCATATAAACATGCATTTGTCATGGAAATTAATTTAGCAGATTTGGGTTCCCAACCTCACAGGCTGATAGACTAGGGATAACTAGTTCTTTAAGGTAAACATTTAGATCTTGGGACGAAATGTACTCGTAATCTGAAGTTTGTACATTCTGCTGGGACGTCAGATTCTGTCATAGTAATTTAGTTCGTGTACAGATTAGCTGAAAATTAACATAAGTAAATCTTAAATTCTTACCCCTGTCTTGCGAAAAACTGTGCCATGACAGTAAATTTTCAAGTATTAAGAGCAATTGATTATCAGAAAAGTTATGTTTAGAATATTTGTAACAGTGTTCAGCATAAAACCATAGAAGTTTAAAGTAAGGCAATGAGTTCCTGCATCTGGCATTGTTTACTGCTTCTTGCCCCCCTACTTTTGCTAATTCTCCTTTATCTTCATGGGTTACCTCTTCCTCTGGGAAACTTCAGCTCTTCATATTTCAGTGCTCTTCATATTTGATATTTCTCTTAATGCAGCCAAAAGGGATTCATGTGGTTTATCAGTATCAAATCTATATTGCAGCCTTTCCTTGGCAGAGTTACAACGGTTGATGGTGGGTGTCCATTGCAAGAACATGTGTATGATATGTGGTCATGGATTGTTTTAAGAAAATTCTGGATAGAGTACTCTATATTGGAGCTAAACAGGTATGTTTAAGCAGGAATATAATATTTGGACCTGTTTATTTTTGTTTAGTATTCTTTATCACAGCCAAATTTCAGACCAGAACTTCTGTTCATGTTTCTATACCCTATTGAACTTTGAACTCAGGTTTCTCAGTGAGCCAGGGAAAATGCTGATTGTTTACCAGTAATCACAAATCATTCCATCTTCCCTACGCTGCCTTGTACATGTTGTAAATAGAAGTTTCTGTACATCCTAATAGTTATTATGTATATATATATAAGAATGAAATAGAGTTCTGTTTGTTTGTTTTTTCAGTCCTTTCATTTTTCGGTAGTAAAGAATGATATTGAAAATTGAATGAACAAGTTGATACACAGTTTTATAATTTGCATGATGACAGGTTGATTGAAAAATATATTTACAAAAAAATAAGATTTACTAATAATGTTTGCAGCTGATTTATGATGTGGCTTATAAGTCACAATTGGTTTTGTAATAGATTTAGACAAGAATCCACAAATGCATTCAGCCTCCTGGGAATACTCATCGGAAACCATAAGACTTCTGTGACAGAGTCCACAGATTGGAATTATCTTACCTTTCTTGAGTATTCATGATTGCATAGATCCTTGATTTTGGAAACAAACTTAAGCAACTAAATTCTATAAAAACTCTACCAATTTGACCGAAGAGTTGAAGAGCAAAACATTTTGAGCCCTGAGAAAATGGCATAAATATCAAGGATATAAATATGTCACCTGTTTCACTCTGGATACCTAGAACCTCTGCTGAGGTAGAGGACAGCCCATTCAACCTTAATGAAATACTTCTCCTTAATGCAAAGAAGAAATAGCTTTATCTACTAAACCAAATCTAAAACAACTTTTACTAGTAAGAACACTAGCAGTTGCATAGTGAACAACAACAGCGTTGCAACATCAGCAACTCATACAGCACCATAAATAGCGGCAGGTATAACTATAACTGCGGTAGCTTTAGTAACTTTGGACTATTCTGCCAGAGGAATATCAATAACCATAAAACTCTACGGGGATTAGACATGCTGCTTCACGTCTACTCTTCTGTGCATAATGCAGTACATGTTCATTTTTGAAGCCATGTTCCTTTGGGTGTCGCAAATGCTGGACACAAATGATAATGTGCATTAATCTCTCTGTACACTCTAGATATCGTAGCACTGGTGTTAAATGAAGCGATGAAAACGGAAACATGTGTACAGCATCAGAAGCAGCAAAAGTGATGAGTAGAAGTGGTAAGCAGTGGTAAAAAGAGCAGCATCACTAGGATGTGAGTGGGTGTGGTCAGGAAACTGAAACCAACAAAAGCTAACAACATCTACTAAAACATGGAACAATTACTCATGCACATGAGGTGCTGACCTTATTAATGGTGGGACCTCATGGTTCGGTATGCTGCTTCAGTTGTGGAAGATGTCAAACTTGATTTCTCCTCCACCCTTATGTGATGCATTGATTTATGGGTTGGGAAGCTTCTCTCTAAGATGCTGATGTTAGTGATGTGGGGAACACACACCAATGAAACTTGTCATTATACGAAGTCACAAGTCTGAAGCAGAGATTGGAAGCAGACGACTGTAAAATTCTGTTTCCTTGCAGTGCTCTGCTTCTTTCAGGGTCAGGGAGAAACAAAGAGAATGAACTACAGTGCTTGTTCAGCAATACTTGAATGTTCTATATACTTTAAAGATATGAATAATTCATTGTACACACGGCCTCCTCTTCCACGTTAAGTAGTGCCTTGTTATTAAGGTGTTCCTTGTTCAGCCTGAGCGCCATGTATTCTGACACTTCACACACAAACTGTTTACCCGTTGGGATACCTTCCCCACCTAATTTAATCTCTTAATACAGGCAATCATTTTTTCAGGAGTTTGTTACACTAGCAGACATAAAACGATAAAAGATGTATAGTAAAAAAAAATCACTATTGTAACTGTATTAAGACACTCTATTTTAATTGTACATCACAAGTTTTCTTAATTACGGTAACATGAGAAAGTTCTGGTCTAAATAAAGCTCATTCTTCCGCATAACTCATAAGCGATGGATGGCTCTGCGTTCGTACTCGCCTTCAAACAACTCTTTCCTTTTCCTGTGCACCTGCAAGATCAGCAACGAGCATCCCATCTACCACCCAAGGTACGTTTCTTTCATCGCCTCCGATGGGGACTGCAGCAATGACAAGTTTAGCTTCTACCTATACATTAGTAGATATATTTAAACACTTTCCCACTCAAATGCAAAGTGAACAGTGAATCACGAGAACCAAGACAAAGACACGCATTCATACTTATGTACAAATGCACTCACTGTTTGTATGAGTAAAGAATATATATAAGAACATATTCCTTCTCTATATCTCTATGTGTCTTAGCATTAAATGGTTAGAGCATAAATTTTTGTCCAACACTACGTGCATTACACATGATAGAGCCCCATCCCTGGAACCTGGTCCTCTTGTACAGCCCCTCTCCCAGGGTATATTCCTCCTGTAGAGACCCATCCCGGGGCCTGGTCCATGTGAAGAGCCCTATCCCCAGGACCAGCTCTACCTGAAGAGCCCCCTCCCAGGGCAGAGTCCCACTAGGCCAGTACCTCATGTAGAGCTACACACCTGTTGTCTGCCTCTCCTGAAGAACCCCATCCCCAGGGCCTTCTACTCCTGCAGGACTCGGGGCCTAGTCCTCCTGTGGAGCACCTTCTCAGGTACCTGCTCCTCATGTAGAGCCCCAACCCTGGGGCCTAGTATTGTAAAGCCCATCCCGGGGCCTGCTTCTCATGTAGAACACCGGCTGGGGCCTGATCCCTTCCCCGCCTCCAACGTGCTCCATACATGACCCCTCCTCTGGGGCCTCGAAGCTGCCTCCTCTGAAGCAACGTGTGAGCCAGTATGATCACTATAAGTTATCACATGGGTTGTCATTCTTCCAGAAAATCACTACATACTCAATGTTGTTCTCCTCTGAGTCTAATTTCTTTGCTGGGGACTCGCCAACTTTTCTGTAAAAACGATTACATGCAGACAAAAAAGAAGTCTGAAATCATATCATGCAAAGCTTGAGCATTTTCTGCATGCCAGCCTCCTTCCGTGAGGAGCGGAGTCCAGGCACCAGCCTCAGCGCATGACCCTGTTTTTTTACGCGAAGAAAATGATAGGAAATCTTTCACGGTGACGGCTTAATGAAAGGCTCCTCAACTTGCGGCCGTTTTCCCAGTGATTGAGCAGGCTCGGGGCAGCCCGACGCACGCAACAAACACCAAGCGTCCTGTGTGACTTTAAAAGCCTCATTTAAAGCCATCGAAACCCACGCTTGCACCTTTGTCGCATGAACCCATGCGTGTGCGAGAGACAAAATGCAAAGCGTGAGGGTAGAAGTTGTTGGAACTGCTGCAAGAAGACAGAAGATAAGTAAACAGTTTTTGTACGTATATTTTTTTCTATGGATGATTGTCTTGTTACTAAGTACTGCAGAACTCACTACAGTCCTCTTTATTTTCATATCATTCTTGAATCTCTGGACTCTCGTGATCAACTGCTAATCCTTAGGCCACGTGCGTACCACGCGTTTACGTAAGTCTGCTTGATTTCGCTGAGGGGCGGGCAGGACATCAACAGCCGGTTCGATGTTCTGCCGGTAATATGCAACTCGTCATCCATCTCCTGAGGCGCCCACCGCCGCTGGAGGCTTCAGGAGATGAAGTTTTTCAAAGGGATCTGGACACCCCTTTCTCGCAGCCTTCTGCTTGATCAGCATGTAGAGATTTCAGTCACTTCATTATCAGCTGATCATGTAAATAAGATCCAGAAAAGATATTAAATGAAAGATAATGTTTAAGGAGTAAGATACGGATTTTTACTTAACGATCACTTCACCGATAATCATTAAGCCCAACAATATGCGTTGCGTCCAGTACCCATCACGGATGTTATGAGGTGAAGATGGATAAAAGAAAAAGCAAATAATTGGAGCACATTTCTGTGGATGACAGACCATGACTAAGCCTCATGGCTGGACCGCAATACTCCTGAGCACGAAGGCACCAGCTCTGGGTTTGTTGACTGATCGTTAATGATCAGGTCGGAGGAACTGGCCATTGTACCCAAGATCGTACCATCATTCCCTGAGACAGATACACAAATTCGTGACCCAGGATCTGTGGGCAAGTGGTTCTTGGTGCTGCGGACGAGACGGGTCCCCAGGGTAACGGGCAAGTGGCTGCCGGGGATAGGGGTAGGATGTCCTTGGAACTGTAGCCAGGTACCCTTAGGGCTGTGGGTCTGTATTTCCCGGCTGTAGACAGATAACCCCCGGGGCTGTAGACGGGTAGCTCCCGGGGCAGCCAACGAGACAGGAGACAGGCAACCACCGGGGCAGTATGGATCACCGTCAAGCACCAGACTCAGCCCAGGGAGCAGTAGGTAGCCTCATCACCTCTGATCCCTTACCTGCCTGATTTCCCGTCATGTTTCCCCTGACGCCCCGTCCCTTCCTACCTGTCACCCTCCTCCGTCTTCTCCCTCTCTTAGACTCCCCTGTTCATCTTTCACGCACCGTCACGTCTATCCCCAGGACGTCAAAGGAACCTCAACTGTGGCATAACAGGACCACCATCAGGTGTGGCACCACAGAAACCTCAACTGTAGCACAAGAGGACCATCGTCACCAGCCCTTAACATCCTTTAGGACACGGCCGGCTCCTATGCTATACACAGTCAGCGTCTCGTAAGTAAGACTTTCTTCTCCAAGTTCTTTCCCTCTCCACACAATTCACAACACTTGAGGCACATCCTTGCCAGAGTCATCGTTTTATATCTTTTATACACTGTCACATCAGCGCCATCTTCCACCTCTTGTTATATCCCAATTATCTCATCATTCGTGTTCTACTAGTTCCCTTAATCATCATTAACTTAGGGTGCGTATACCGCTGAGAACATTTACATTTTTTTTTACTTTAAGACGTATACTTCTTGGAACAACTCCCATTGGTGATGATGGCAGAACATTGATACTTCGTTGAGCTGTTGTATACACAGACCCAGGCCTTACCAGAAGATCTACACGATCCCATCATAAGCGGTTTATTTAGTGCAGCGAAACGAACAGATAAGCACAAAATACTTGATATCACTGCCTGTCTATCCTCTTTGTTTCTCTATCTCCCCGCCTGCATCATTGCTATACTATCCTCTCTATGCCTCTGTGTACCAGGAACTTAGACTTCTTTTCTTGTCCTGAAGCAAGTCATGTCATCATGGGTCATCTGGTCTTCTGTTACCTGTCCTTCCCTTGCTCTACTTTCAAAGGGTCCCATCTGTCATGCTGTGGACCCAGTTTTACTTCCATGAGCTCCCCTTATGTCCCATAAGTCTTCTTAATCCCACCGGTGCCTCAAGACCCTGCTGATTTCCCCTGTGTTCATTCCGTATCCCTGGGATTGCATTAAGGTCCTATCTATTTCCCTGAGATTCCATTTGTGTCCCTGGGGATTCGTCCACACTTCCACAAATACTCCTGAGGTTTCCAACTGTACCCCAGTGTGCTCCCCTCCCCCCACCCTCACCCTCATGACCCCATGGGATCCGTGGCATGACCCCCAGCTTAACCCCACATCACCCGCGGTCTGACGGGGGCCAAGTCTGACATACCTGCGGAAAAGCAGTAAACTTTGGACTTGTGTGTAGGCGCCCGTAACGGGGACCGTCCTAAACGCGGAAGTCTCCCCAGGGAGAGGCATTCTGGACATCAAAATAATTTTTCTAGACGTCTATGACTCATCCTCCTGTGAATACTTACACTGATACTATGATAATCATTATTTTCTATCTCGACAGCTAGTGGAGAGTCAATTGATGGTTCAATGACTGGCTAGGTTGCATAATTACCTTAGGTTACATTTCGTAAGATTACGTAGTTAATTACATTGTGTCAGTTTTGGTTAGTTGGGCTACGTAATTACCTTGGCGTGTATCATGTGTTGTAATTTGATTCTAATATCTATCAACAAAAACTAAAGTAATCCAGAACTTACAGGTAGCTGGTAATTAGCAGGTGTGACATAGGGTAATTAAGATTATCTACCGTAATCACATGCAACATTTCCTTAACCCAAAAGGAAGTGTCGAAGACCTGACAGGTATCTAAGTTGCAACTGTGGACGAGATGAATATTTGCAAAAGGGAAAAGGTGTAATAATTAAGGGAATCATTTTTGTTCCAGACTTATGTCTTGTGTTGGAAGACAAAATCTTAAAGGGTCTAGTTCTTTGATGCTAAAGGCTTTTTAGCCAAAACGCGGTGTCCAAGAGAAATACAGAACACAATTTACGAAAATTTCCGCTCTGGATGGCTAGAGGAAACTGAAATAGATAAAACTAACTGGGTCGATGAGGTAAGAGTAGGTAAAACCAACTTGGTCTCTGCGGCGTTAAAGCTTAGAAAGTTTCAAGCATTCTCTCCCTGGATGAGGCTGAGGCTAGTCTCCCTCATTAATGTCAGGGAGACGACGGAAGAGGCATCACTCTTGTCTGGTTAACTTTTCTTCTCAACTATGATAATTAACTCGTCCGCTCGAGCCCCGCTTGGATGGCTTAAACGGGTCGTTAAGAACGACTGGATTACGTGGTTGGCTTGTCAAGTGGTGGGGATGATCAGTCGCTATCTGGGTGAAGTGGGAACCACACTTATGTGGTTGGATTGTTACGCAGTGGAGCCAGGTCTGTCTTTTCTTAAGGGAGAGGACGAATTGTTGAGGTATCGAGGGGAGAGTTGTTAAAGTCATTCAAAGGTAGAGTTCTGGGGTTGGCTCGTTATAAGAAAAGTTCAGGGGGAGGGGAGACACTTGCTAAGAGGGGAAGTTCAAGAAGTAGCTTGTGGAAGGAGGAGTTCATTGGGTCGCTTGTTGAAGGGAAGGTCCGAGGATGGTTCATTCAAGAAGTTTCGTGGATGGTTTGGTAAGCGTCAGTGGTAGGGCTGGTGCACTGGGGTTGGCCTTGGAGACCCTGATTTCGTCTCATGGCGATTTGACTGGGTTGCAAACGTAACAGGAGTAACGATCGAAATGATGAGAGGTTACTGAAAAATGGTATTAGAGTAATTAGGGTGATCAGATGATAAGTGTTGTGTGTCGAAACAGCAGTTAGGGTGGTTGGAAGTTGAACAACACGACTGAATATGATTAGAAAATAATTGTTATGGAAAAGGCAAACGGTGACAGAAGTAAATTGAATCTGATTCATGGCATTAAGCATTAAGATAATTGAAAAATGGTTTGGATCAAGAATAAGATTGGTGATAAAACATTATTAGCGCATGAAATTGCGAAAAAATAAGAAAAGTGCGTGATCAGGCTGATTGGAGTCGCTCGTGGAGGAGGCAGGAGGTCTCTGATCTGAGAAATGTGATCTCGCAAATTTTGGGGAAATATTTCTGCAACAGAAGATTGATCCGGTGATTGCGCTAGATAATTTGTTGGTTCCTATTTTAGCCATGGTCCACCGCTTGCAGCCGGGTGTATTTCTCATTCTCTATTAAGTTCCTGATTTTTTTTTTTCATTCATTTCCTTCGACGATATTCGAATAGAATAACGAGAAGGATCCACATGACAGCCGACGAATTTACAGGTTAACAAAGTAATGGAAGGCTTCTATGACGTTGGGAGGCCTCTTTCTCAGGAAAAAAGATATAATCAGATAATCATTAATTATTACCCACAAGCAGAGACTAATTATATAGTTTTCAATAATCGTGTAATTGTTCATACGATGCATTTATACATTCTGAGTTAAGTGGGTCATTGGATATCATTATACGGAAGACGCTGTAACTGAAGCGACTAGGGGTCAGATATCGACTTTAGAAATAAAGAATTTGGAAAAGAATTAAACTGACGGGGA
>JAUUDW010619954.1:0-11729 GCA_032361385.1 Panulirus guttatus | reverse complement strand
CATATATATATATATATATATATATATATATATATATGCGGAATTTTTAGTCTTAAAAATTACGTGTACTAAAAGAAATCATCGAGGTCTACAAACGATGGAATGAGAATTCTCTGCATCTGTGTCACTATCTTTATTAAAACTAAGCAAATCAAGTGTACAGACCATCTATAGAAGTGCAGCCAAGATCAACCAATTCATTGCCCAGTCAACTTCTCTATTAGCAGAAATAACAGCCAGAATGACTCTGCTGTGGCAAATTAATGACCATTACAGCCTTCTATTTCACACACTAATGCTCCACCTTATTTTAGGACATAATCGTTATCTAACACACAACAGAACCTGCCCATTTGGTGATTACAACAGTCATTTATGCTGCAGTTTATAATGAACTTAATCATACATAACAAGGATGTTTGATTTGTGCTTCATAAGTCAGAGAAAACAACTGTTTATAAGTGAGTGTGGAACGTGGTTTGGTATCCACCTTCCTTTGTAATTAGTTAAAAAAAAATGGCTTTCAATGCCATTTCCCATGAACACCCTCCTCATTTAAATTAAGGTACACCTGTATTCATAGGGCTGGGGTCCCAAGCCCCACCCTTACGGGCAACTGAAAAGGCGGGGATGGCCTGCTCCTTTGGTAAAGTTGCTACCCTTCTAACCTGTTTTGTTGTTGTGATTAAATGGTTGTAATATTTTCTAAGGTAAAATTTACCACCCACTAATGAAATAATCAAAATAAATAACTCAAGCTGGAGGTTAAACAAATCCATTAAAACTATAGTTCTTTGCTTTTTATTGACAGTTTTTACAGTTCATAAATTACAAATTATATCAACTGTTTTTCACTAAATTTGCAGTGTTCTTATAATACCTTTTCAATTTTTACATTTATTCTTTTGTGTTCTTTATAAAAAATTTTATATTCAATATGAAACAATTATAAATAATGACAACAGAGTAAGATGCATAGCCTTTCTTTTCTATTCCACTCATTATACAGCTTTGAACTTTATTCAATATTCTCATAAAAAATTATAACAATATAGCTCATCCCACCACCAAGTGTGCATACAAAAAAATTCATATGACACCTTCTGTGGGACAACAACGGTATTGAGGAGCAGCTAGGCTTAGGGCTCCTAATTATACAGTAGAGCACATCAACCAAAAAGCATCTACTGTGTAATCTGTATACTAAGCCGCAGTCCTTTACCAGTATCTTTATGCTCCACACAACCAGTTGCAATATTAATGTGCTTACCACTCTATTTCACATTCTCATCACACACTACATTTACTCAACAATCCTTTGAATATGGCAAGCTGGTAATTGCTTTAAACATTCCTCTTTTATATGAACATATCAAAAACCCATTGTAAGTCTATTCTCATACAAAAGATCTATCATTTTCTTGATCCATTGTATATAGAGAGAAGTAGCATCAAAAGAGAAAGAAGATCCAGTGATTGTACTTCAACATCTTTTTACATTAGGCGTATTAGACATTACTCCAAAATAAATATATGTAGGTACACAAAATAAACTCTCTAATCTGAAAAACATGCTGTCTGGATCTTCAGTCAATTTCAAAAGGATTCTACAATACAAATGCATCATTTCTGACAAATAAAAAATTAGCAGAGCACTGACAAATCTACAGCTTTTTCCTTGACTTGTACTTCACCCAATTTCTCGTTTGATGGGAATGTAACTTCAAGTTTTGTTTACATGGATCAGAAGAGTGATGACAAAATCATGTATCATTTTAAAAGTTTTATATATCATTCTAAATTGGGTAGTTTTGTTTCATTATTTACTCACAATCATACTTTGGTAAATGTCTATTCATCATATCTATGAGTTTTACAGCAAACTAGAAACATCAGTTACCAGGTCAGTGTGAAAATCTGAGCTGTATTTTTTCAAGTTTTCATGCTGGAGCTTTGTCAAGTATCTGAAATGATCTTATTAAACAAACGGGTCACAAATGACTAAAAATAATTCCACTCCAGACAACTTTCTGGGTATGTTGTTTTTGACTGTTTGATTATCATTCCAGAAAGTGAAAATATAAAACTATTTTATCAACCAAAAATGATAATCGAATGTCACAATTTTAATCAGAGTTGATTCCAGCATCAATAACTACAGCATGAGATTTCCTAATACAGCAACACAGGCTTAATTGTCATTATTTTGATTTGACCGAAAATAAGTTTCCTCATCCACTGTCTAAGTTGCTTTGCTTGGTATAGGGGTCACACAGTGTAACTACAGTCAACAGGGGATGAAGAAAATCTACAAATAAATCTACCACTCTTTTAAAAAGAGGTCTTTCATGAAAAAAAGGCCACAAGCAGAAGTTTCATGTACACCTTTTTTTCATGATCTTATCACATGACAATGTAATGACTTCAATGTAACAAGAAAGCTGAGGCCTTTTGGCCAAACAAATTAACAAATCAATTACAATTTTTCAGTCCAACCTGAGCAGCAAATGACCTACTTCTCCATGAAGTACAGCATATCACTTTTGTATGCAGAATATCATTCTAATGCAAGAAAATAGCTACTTTTCTTTTCAGTTCTCATTCTCTAAAGTACCTAATGTATCATTCTTTATTATTCATGCCATTTTCAGCATTGTAAGATTATGATGGTGACAAATCATATTCACTTCAATAACTAAAGTACCCTCATTATAATTTTTATCATTTCAATAATGCTTCCTGGCAAGAATATTATTCAAATTAAATGAATGACAATGAATGGAGGGGAAAAACACATATCATGACTAACTGCACCAACACTCGTATTGTTTCTACCCGCCTTCCTTTCTCCCATCATCTTTACTTGATGTCACTACATCCACATTGCATAAACCCTACAAGAGGAATTATGTGTGAAGGATTCTCAAATGCATCAGTTTTCAATGATGCTATGAACATCTATCTTTTCTTGATCTTTGAATTTGATAAACTCTTTAATGTATGTGGTTACATTCTCTTAGTAAAGGCATTCTTTTATATATTGTCACTTTTTTAATTTGTTGTACTGGACCAAGGGAACTATTCAGCTTCAGTAATGCTGCAGCACATTAACATAATCAATCAGTGAATCACGTTTCAGGAAAATTTTTAAATGAAGTATCTTTCTTTCCATGCATAAAATAGGTTACTGGATTTAGAACAAGATTATGTTAAAGGTATAAGAAAATTATAAAAACTTAAATTAACTGTTGAGGATATGAGTGAAACTGGAAGAAGGGGAACAAGTAACAGATTTTTGCTGAAGAGGAATCAAACTTGGCAGTAATTTACTACAACTACCTGCTACAACAACATGGGGCTGATGAGATCATGGCTAATGCTTAATAAAGGTACCGTACTAAAACAATGGGCAGATATCCAGTTACATAAATATTAAATATTCCCCTCCTTCAGTAAGTTGTCAAGCTTTCCCATGTTTAGACTAACAATGATGGTGAAGAAAAGATGCTTTTTCAGTAAGATCAAAGGCTGCCTGTACTAAGCTGCCAGTATATACTACATTAGCAACATAAACTGTAATGCAACCCTTAAAACGGCAAGGTATGAAAAAGTTTAGTCATGATAAACATTCTATGCAATCATCATACAATCATACCTCAACAAAGAGCAACTTTTCTTTTCACAGTAATAGAGAAGAAACAGTATTGTAACATGATTATGTAACACTAATATATATCCTTTCTCTGAAATACCATACCTAATCATAATATGGATGCACATACCAGAATTTACAAAATAATAAACTTGAACATGACCAAGCACCTTATATCTGCTGTGCTAAATGGGCAATATTCTGTAACCCTAATGATGGCTTAGTATCTAATATAACTCATCATTTTACCTCAAGATGATCTGAATATTTTGTTACATTTCTAAATACTGAAGAAACAAGATTCTCAAACTTGATTGAGCAAATTTCTACACATTCCAACTCCTTATGCTACCTTTTGTAAATCAAAATGCACCAGTGTGCATCACTTGGTTTTCATATGCTTGAAACTGCAAATTTAACTGGGAAGAAAGAACCAGAGGAGTTCAGGAGTCTGGAAAACTTAATGTCAGCACTTCTGAGTGTAATATGAGTAACATTATTGTTGGACTCAACACACTATGAACGTAATGATGTTAGATTGAGCAATGCTTTCTCCATTCATAAATGTATGTGTAACCCCAAATGTGTCCTTGTTTGCATGCTCAGCATTAAAACATTGCATTGGGTGTAAAATATGTTAGTTGCACAAGTTTCGAGCTATTTTCACTAGTAACAGACCAAATGATGTTTATTTCAGAATTTCACTTCATAACAGTCCAAATGATGTTTATTTCAGAATTTCACTTCATCAGCTTATCACCTCATTTTAATAAAAATCAATGAGGAACAATTCCTTATATCAATAATAAATTAATGGTTATGTTGTTATATGTGATATTAAGACTGCTTGTTGGCTAATGGTGTCACATGGAAGAGTGTATCTATATGACACAGTAAACTACATTTTACAAAGATTGCACCTTACTCATTCAAATAGACATATCTGTCACAATTGAAATCATTACCCAGTATGCAATCTTCACATTACACATGACAGTAACAAAAGAATTTTCTTTATCATTTATAAGAATTACAGAATTCTTAATTTCAGATCAAGTGGTAAATTCCAGACTTCTTCAAATAAAGTATATTAAGGGGACTATAATCAACTGATCTATTTCTGAATGTGTTCTAAAGACTGATTAGTAAATAACATCCTACATTTTCTATTCATACAGGAACTAACTAATATGACCTTACAAATTTACTTGCAAGCATGATTTGATGGTCTATATTCCATGGATTAATCATTTGTATACGGTCAATCATACACAGATACAAGGAAAAAAGCCGTCTCATCAGACTCAATAAATCCGTATCAGTCAAAAAGACTAATCAAAACTGTCTATGGCCTATTTTCTCATCAAATTTCCATAAGGTAAAATGTACAATTTTACGATATTTCATACCTTCAAACGAAATTCTAGTCCACTCAGAGATTTGAATTCAGCTTAATACTGTTAAAATATGCAGAGATCCTTATCTTTAATTTAAATGCAAAATAGGTGTACTGAATGAAGGTTATATAACTTATGTCAATTCCTGTACTTAAAATATATGGTTCAAAACACTGAATGGATCAGTAATGTTACAGTATATTGTGAAGAAAATAATCATGTGAATCTTTCAAAGTATATGTGCAGCTAGCTCTGTTTGTATGCCATTAATATTCACCTTCTCTTCCTGAAGTATACCTTACATCCCAGAAATACTGCATCACAACTACTTTGAATAAATAAGTGTTGAATGGAATGCATGCAAAAATCATAGACTAGTTTCCATAACACCAAGATGTATTATTGCCTTTTACAGTATGCTTACACATCACAAGCTTTCTTCATGACAGTAAGTTTGGTATCTGTCCTAAGTCTTTAGAGAGATGTGTTAGTGAAACTTTTGGAAAACGTAGTGCTTTATGGAATCAAAGCTTAACATTTTTATCAAGTCTAACAAAATCAATGAAAATTTTCCCTATCACGTTTGAATTATAAGCCAACAACTGGTTTCCTTACTTTTAGCTTCTCCTTCAAAGGAATCAGTAATTCAAATTAACCTAAACTAATCAAAGATCTTAAGTACCACATCTTTCAACACACAAAAACATCAGCAGAATATTATTTTCATCACTGTATTCTTATGCTGCTCCGAGATAATAATGTATATTATGAATTATGAATACACTTAGAATTCTGAACATTCAGCAAAATTTACAAAATATGATTCGTTTTAACATTAAATGATGCTATTTCCAACATTTACATCCTTGACAAGCAATATCCAAGTCCACTTTTACTAAATTAATCATCCTCATTTTCCCATGAGGTCTGCAAATAATATAACATGTTTAAGAATTTTACTATCGGAAACCCTTATGCCTACTTTATCTACTTTGTCTATCTCCTTTTCACTGTATGCACAATTTCTTACTCAATACTAATATGATCTTGTCAGCTTTGTTCTGTATGTATTTAGCTTGCAACTGGCCCTTTGTCACTCAATTACTTTTTCCAAAGTAAAACGAAACATTTACATCTAGCTTAAGTATTATGCAAAATAACTTAATGAAAACCTAACTGTGGTATGCAGATACCACATCACTAAGCATATTACCATGCATGCATAAAATAAAAAAAAAAAAATCAAAGGCAAAGGGGACCAAGTAATGCTTTGATGATATAACAGATATATGAATAAAATGTACTGCATTCTGTAGCATATAAATAGCTACTAGTGATTTAGGCAAACAATGGGTGGCATGACAATAAAACATGCCACATACTTTATTATAGGCAGCCTCTCTTTTCTATAAATCTCATAAGGAAAAGTCTGCCAACAGGAGAGTACAATCTTAATTTCAAGATATGTTTTAAGAACAATATGATCCATTTTAGAAAATATTTCTAAAATATAATGACTGGCATAGCCAGGAAAAGTTATAAACAGGCTCTTGAAGTTAATAAGCAAAAATTCTGCATTCCACATATTTACCCCCTTAGAGTAATACATAGTAATAAAACTGAATGAGTAATCATATATGAAAAAAATTTTTACTTTGTTGAAGAGCAACACTGAATTGGTTACTGGAGGATAAATGCCAATAAAAAATGTTTCGATGAATTTATCTCTGCAGACCTAAAATCAATACGCTTTACGAAAAGTAAATCGCAAGAGGGACTTGCTTAATTTCAAGAGCATGAAATCAGCAATTATATACAAACTTAGCCAGCATGATCACCATTTAGTTCTGGCTAGGATCATGAGATCTGTCTTTATATGACAATTTTGACTTTGATATATAGTACAATATTATTAATCAGTATAGAAAAGATACTATTATTATCAAATGTACCCAAAAAATAGTCACATTCAATGAAAAGTTTTGCCACATTTTTATCGCTTACAAAAAAGTAATCTGCTCTTTTTTCAATCATCAAAATCACGTTGCTAAAAATGCCTTTTCCTTGAGGATTATGAAATTTGAGGGGTCACTGACATCACCAAAATTATTTATCCAACCTTCAAATTAACAGGCTAATTTCTAACATTGTTATTTGCATCAACGAAGAAAATGCAATTTATTTCACAAAATTAGAAATTAACTTTTCCTATAATCAGAAGACCAGCATTAACAAAAATGTCTAATAAGAATAACTAGGTTTGGACTTCACTCTTAAGATAAAGATAAAGGATCTGAAGCTGAGGTAAACTGAGGTACAAGATAAGGATCTGAAAGTGAGTAAACATCAACTATGAAGTTCAATATAAAAAATACAACAGAATATTGCACAAGCAGAGATAAATGAGCCAAACACCAATAGAATAACAATAAAAGTCAGTATCAAAGACTACCAACAAAGAAAACATCTTTAAATCAATAACACCAATGCAGAAAATGCACCTCGATCACTGATATGCAGGACTACAAAAGATCTGACATTTCTGTCCCATCAGAAAATAAACACTGTCTAACCATCCACATTTGATCAAAATACTATCAAAGTACTGTACAGTACTTTCATTTTCCATTCTAGACTTTATAATGAACTACCAGTTCATTACTGTCAGCAGTTGTGTAAACTGAAGAACTGATGAACATGAAAGGATCTTTAACTTAGCTAGTCCTGGCAGACAAGCAGATTTTTAAAAAAGCTTGCCCTGAAAGGAAACAAATTTCTATTCTACTTACCAACCATTAAATTTGCTCCCATTTACATGAGGTAGTTCAAGTACATAGAGAATATATATGCAACGGTCTTCTGGCTTTAAACCAAAAGGAAAACATAATAGGAAAGTAAGAATACTGAGAAATCCTGAATTGCAATTACTGTACAAATCTTTCACAAATATAATAAGTGATGAATACACCAGAGTAATCTATTAAGTGTTAAAAGGGAAGATTTTGTTACAGGCCATATGGACTCAAAATGTGTTAAGTAATCATCACAACAATTTCCCAAAGAGTGAGAAGCAACTCCCTTGCAAGAACAATTTGTCTCTATGAGAACTTGGAATGACAGTGACCAACCCTTAACATGCTGCAGTGAGCAATAACATACAAAAAATTAAGCACAGAAACATCTACATATATGATACTAGTAGTCTACAAATCCTCAGTTTTTAAAGTTTATGCATTCTGCACACATTAACTGAAATGAGACTTTTTTTTTTTGGAAAAAAAAAATATTTGCAAGTTTTTGAGATAGAGGAAATAGACAGTACAATCTGATAAAATAAGCAGGAGATGGAGAAAAACATGCTAAATAAGCTAAAGGAGAGACTGAGGACCTGCAGTTGATATTTATGAAGAAAGAAAATACAAAGTAGTGGAGAGCTGAGGGACAAGAAATTGAACAGAAAGACATACATAAGTGATGCAGTCCAAAACTAACTATTCAGTGAAATATCAAACAAAAATATGTGTTGGATAGCAGAATTGCTTTTCTAAGTTTAGTCTTTTAACTAATGTGATAACATGCATTTAAATTATTGTAAATCCAAAGAAGTGGTAAAGAAGGAGTGGTTGAAATAGTTGTAAAAGTTTAAGTGACTTAAATAAATGCAAAATGTGAATCAGAGTAAGACAATATATGGTAGTACTGTTATTAATAGCAAATATTACAAAAGAAAAATCATAAATAGATGGAATAATGAAAGACTTTACTAACAAATGCAATGTCTAACAGACCATGAATAAAATCCAAAATGTACATTAAATGAAAACTCTGCCAGAAGATTCTAAATAAGTTACTTATAACAAAATCATTATCTACAAACTCAATCTATACCTCTGATGCCTGTTCCATAGGGATTCCCTCGAGGGAGTGGCCATGGCAAAAAGAGTCTCTATAACCGATGAATTCCAGTGCTGCTTCTTTGCCTTTACTGCTTCAATCTTAACAAGCCACTGGCACAGGGCAACTTTAGTGCAGTATTTTCACAGGCTTCTACTTAATGTCCCTACCAACTACTACTTAAGGTAGCAAACTACTACTTCCACATAATGCTCCTGGCTACTGTTCTCTACTGCTTCTATCTATTGCTCCTGCCATTTTGCCAAAAGGCAGGGCTTGCACAAAGCGCTCACCACATGAACAAAGTGGATTCATATTAATCTGAACAGAAATGGTGATATAAGTAAATGTTCAGCAGTTGGCTAATCTTTGTGGATAAAGCACTTACAGATTGTTATACTAATTGCTTGGACGACTGATTGAGAATGAAAAATATTTTAGCTCCTTTCTAAATACAACGGGAAAATGTAACATTACACAGACTGAAAGACACGTTTAATTTGAAAATTGGATAAGATTAATAAGATGTCAGAGAACCTACTCACAACTATGATATTGTCTTATTTTTAGCTGCACCTTTGTAATAAACATCAGAGACAGTATTTAATAACTACAGAAGACATCTATGGATTCACTGGATTCGTAAAGGCTAAGACAACCTGAGAACCCGTTAATTATATATTTGATAAGTATGGCATCGGTAAACAATATGGGTGAAAGGTAAGGTGTAATTTTCCAAAACTAAAGTTTTTTTAAAATACTATTCGTCCACTTAGTCAGGCATAACTCCAAACCTCACCTGCGAGTCTCAGAATCATAATATGACTAAGAAGTTACTAAATGTTCATAGAGTGAGAGATTCATCTTCCATTAATCTATTTATATATATTGTCCAACATGCTGTGATGGCAAGAAACAATAAACAGGTTTCTCTTGCTGTCTGAGAGGGGTATGTCCCTTAAAAACCCCACAAGTGGCAAAACCATCAATGGCAAGACATTCAATCAGTGAGAAGTAGGGGGTTTGGGACATTTTATTCCATAATGATCCTCCTCTCTTTCATGATTTGTAGTTGTGAGAGTATTAACTTAACATATTTAATTGTTCACCTTGGCAATTCTGTAGGGGCTTTTATTGTTCTGACTATGTAGATTTTCACCTAGCTTTTCGGTAATCATTTAGCAATAAATTACACTAACAGTGTTTGGTTTCACTGCAATGGTGGTCACCATCTTAGAATCCAAATTACTTTAATAATGCATAGTTTGTACTTTTATCTTTAAATAACACCTTATATTTGGGATAATTTTTATTCCTTTTCTTTCCTGGTTCACCTAGCACTATTGTGGGAGATTTTAATCTGATATTGCGGTTCTTACCTAGCTTTATGGTGACTATGTCATGGTGCACTTACCCCACCAACACTTAGTGATGCTATAATAAGAGTAACCATTTCAAAATCCATATTATTTTATCAATTTTCATATTTCACAAGAAAATGAAAACATTTCTTCCCAATCCTTTTTAAAGACCTTTTCAGGGGAATGAAACGAACAGTGCAGAGAGTAATATCAAATAAAACTAATCAAGGAACAGGGCTTCACACCTGACCTACCAATACCTAAAAAACAAGGTTCTATGTCTGAGTGAGGAACATGACCTAAAAATTACATGATGACTCAGTACTGATGTACCATACGACACAAAGCTGGGTTTGTTATGGTGGTGTACTTTTCTATGCACAGCTGATTTTTTAGCAGTTTTGTAGTCAGCACAGAAGGCTTTGCACAGTGGACTGGGATTCATGAACCATCATCATAAGTCTACATTGCAAATGAAAAATTTTGATCCAAAAAGTTGATTGTGAACCACTGAAGCTGCTAACAGCAAACTTGCAAACAGCAAGGGAAACCTGCATTTGATATAAAAGTATGAATCTTTTTAAAACCCATCAATCAGAGATATTTAATTAGCTGTGAGAGCAGTATTTTTTGGCAGCCTTCTCTCTTTTATGAATATGTAACAATTTGGTGTTAATTACTGTACTGATTACCCAATTAAACATTTTCACACATCTAACATGGATGTGTTACATCCATTGACGAGAATGTCCTTACAGGAATTTCTAACTGTCCATATTGGTGACACATTGCGGAATATTTGAAACTCCGCAGTGTTTTCTTGTAACCTATGGTCCAAGAACAAGGATACCTGGTGAAAACCATACTCCAGTATAAAAAGAAAGTACTAAATTGCACTTTTTTCATCTGCCATCACGTTCATACTTGATCTGTCATGATCAACAGTCACGCAGAAATCTGAAAACATACACAAATAACCTTTGAGTGGCCTGCACTTATATATTGGCAATTATTAAAATAAATGGAGCACATTCACTTGGGAGAGCCCCCATCTCTCCACCTTGATGTTGTACAAGCCTGAGGTGTATATTCACTATGATCTCACTGGGAAACTGGCTGAACCTCTGCCACTACTGGTGCAGCACTTGTCCCATTGTTCAGGGAAAGCGATTGTTGGTCCTTGTGGAATTTATCCACCTGTAAAAAATACATTGGTATCATTTAAAGAAAAAA
Organism: Panulirus guttatus; assembly: GCA_032361385.1. Lineage (NCBI taxonomy): Eukaryota > Metazoa > Arthropoda > Malacostraca > Decapoda > Palinuridae > Panulirus > Panulirus guttatus. The sequence goes on along the minus strand of JAUUDW010619954.1, from coordinate 192 downwards.
CTAAAGGTTTCAGTTAACAAAATTATAACATCTGCTGTATATCCATCATAAGTACCTTGTATTCATAGCCTATTGGTCAATAAAATAGCTTATCGAAACATTATGGTTGTTACACATCTACACAGACTTTTCCATATCTGCACTCTCTTGTGCATGCATACTCACCCACTTTCACCTTCCACATTACTTTCA
>JAUUDW010619732.1:0-11731 GCA_032361385.1 Panulirus guttatus | reverse complement strand
AAAAATGAAATTCCGGTACAGTTTTGGTCGGCTTAAGAAGGTCACACTTTCACTTAATACATTCCAAGAGCTGCTGAAGCGAGGGTTTCTACTTCACTCATATACGTATCTTGAGTCTGGTCACGCCAGTTTTTTTCTTTTCCCAAACTTGCTCAAGATAGGCTTACCAGTGTCACGCCTGCTACTATCCCATCTCTCCTCCCGCCTCAGTATGCCCCAGCAGAGGAGCAGTTCCAGAAGGTGCTGGAAGGCAGTTACTCCTACATCACCTACAAGTACGGCGGTGTGGCAAGAGTGGCTGCCCACTACACTAACAGCCGCGGTTACACTCCCATCAGCGTCAGCAAAACCGAATATGTTCAGTACGCTGGAGAAGGATGGGCGTTCAGGTGAGTCTGTGGATGCGTACGAAGACGTTGGCGAATGGCTTTGCGTCATATTATGGTTGGATAATCTTTATGAATTAACTATGACGGTTTCTTATTAGAAAACTAATTCATCTCATGAAATTTTTGACGTAGTAATCTTTGGTGACCTAAAAACAAATAAGAAGAGCAAAGAACAGTGAAAAGGACGTAAAAAATTCTTGGATTTTTAAAGGCAGGGCTTTCGAATTTAAGTCTGGAGAAACTATCCTTACTCTTTACAATTCAGTGGTTAGTCCTCATCTTGAACACTGTGTTCAGTTTTGGTCACTCTGTTTTAGAAAGAAAAAACATAGACATAATGGAGAGGGTACAGCGATGAGCTTCCAAGATGATTTCCGGACTGAGAAACGAATCCTATGACAGCTGACGTAAAGACTTGAAGAAAAGGTTAAGAGGCGATCTGATATATATAATCAATACTGATAAATGCTTTGATAATCTTGATCTAACAAGTAACTTAAGACTTGCCTCCTCAGATTTCTTTAGTAAAAATAGATACAAACTCGTGGTCAAACGTTTTGCGTCGAATGAGGCTAAGTACTTTTTCTTCAACAGGTTTGTTGACATAAGGAATGATTTGCCAAGTAGAGTGGTTGAAAGTAGCACGTTTAAAAATAAACTTGATAAACGTCCTTCGCTTTTAGTCCACAACTTACATTATTTCCGTTTCCAGAGTCATAGTGACAGATTTCAGGTTAATTTCTTTGAAGTATCTGTATGTCTACTAACTTTCACCGCACTAATCTGTCAGTTTCTGATGTCCTCCACCAACACAAGCAGTCTCCAAAGGAGCCAATGGTCTGCTGCTGTTTAAAGTCTTCTGTATTCTTTTGTATTCCTTCGTATTGTTCCAGCTGCGATTAGCCTCTGATATATAATTCTTACCGCAACATTTGCCCTGATGTATGTATAATTTTTCAGTACAACTGACCATCAGTCTTCCATTTAAAGAATATCTTTTTGCATATCTTTCCCGTGTTACATTATGACACACCATTAACTTCCATTCAGAAGGTGAAGACCATAGCTGATTGTATTTCAGAAGAACTTTGGGAAAATAATTGTTTGACTGACAATTGTATACCTAATGACACTTACACACCATTTCTTATTTAATATACTATTTGCGTTAGCTTAGTGTTATTGAACATTTCTAAGCTCAGATTTGCTATAATAAAACAATAGATGAACTAACACGTGTTCATTTCTCTCTCTCTCTCTCTCTCCTCTCCTCTCCTAAGGGCTTCATTTCTCCCTGTTTGTTCATTAGTCGTGAATTTTGGAGTATACTGAAGTCAAGGTCGGGATCTCAGACCGCTGATTCGGGCAATATTTCTCTACAATTTCTCCCTATATCCCTTAGTCTCATTAGCTTCTTTGTAACTGACTATCAAACCTCATGAACTTATGAAAAAGTTTTGAATTTACAGCGGCTCTTTAACCGGCAACTTAATCCTAATGAATTTACAACAAAGTTTTGAATTATCTCTCGCCTTGTCCACAGTACTCCTTTCAGAGTTTTCCTCTTCCCATTTATAATCTGGCTGTGCTCATTTACTGCCCACCTATACCTTCGAAATACTGGCTGGCTGTTATTTCGCCTATGTCTTGTCCATGGTGCATCGCCAAATTCTTTCGCTTTTTGACAACATTTGTCTAATTTCATTTCTCTCTTTTCTAACCTTCTTTCTATATCTACAGCTAAAGACGTCCATAATCTTGCTCTTCATCTTAGCATTCACAAAACATTCCATAATGATCTATATCATGGTTACGAAACTCTCATCTCCCAATTTGTCCTCAATGATATCGGTTTAGCTCTATGCAGTTCCACGATTGTATCTCCCCTTTGAATTTGGTTTCGTCTCTTTAGATCTGATCTGTACTGAACACACAGCTGTTATTACACCTGCACTGCACATACATTGTACATACATTACAGCCATGGCGTCAAACCTTTACATCTGCACTATACCTGCACTTCGCCAGCACTCCACCTGTGCATATGTGGTGTAGAAGCCCACCTCTTATACCTGTATTACATCTCTGCGGCAGATCTCGTTCGTGTGTGCTGCACCTCCCCAACACTTATATAACATCTGTGCCACATCACATTTGTATCAAACACCCTTACTTTATCTGCGTCACACCTGGAGATTAACAAACCTGATTGGAACGTATCTTATACCTGTAGCACGCATGTATTACTACTGTATTTTATTATATTACACTACCGATCTTTGCCTACCGACATCCGTACACTTTCACACGCCTTAACCACAACTGCACCGCATCTTGTTCACATTTGTATAACACCGGACTCGTAAGTGTATCGTACATGGCCACCTCAGAGACACTTCGTTTGTTCATGTGTACTACACATGTATTTTGCCAGTACAGCAATTGGGATATACCTACACTTGCCCACACCTGCACAGCACTTGCAACATACCCGAAATGTGTGTCGCACCTGCGCTGCTCTTGCAGCATACCTTCATTTGCCCTACAAATGTGCACCACTTAGAAAATACCTGCGCTTGCTCCACATCCACCCTTGTCCCACACCTGCATTTGCCCCACACACCTCCACAGCACCTGGACAACTGCTGAGCCACGTCTCTTCCCAACAGGCCTACCTAGACCTGGTGCGGCTGTTCGGATGGAAGTCCTTCTGTATCCTGTACGAGGACAACGAGGGCCTGGTGCGCATGCAGGAGCTTCTCAAGACGCCCGCGCCCAACGAGTTCAAGGTGTCCATCCGCCAGCTGCCCCGCGGCGATGACTACAGGTGAGTCTCCACGTGGTAGGTGAGTCCTCAGGTATTAGTACCTGTATGTGTTGGACGAGTCCTTAGGATCAGAACTCATGTGATGGATGAGTCCTCAGCTATTAGTGCCCATATATTGGATGAGTCCTTAGGTAAAAAGTGAGTCACCACGTGTTAGATGAGTTCTCGGGTATCAGGTAGGTACCGATATGTTGGATGAGTCCTAAGGTATCAGGTGAATGCGCACGTGTTACGTGACTCATCTGTTATTAGGCGAGCCCCTATGTTAAATGAATCCCCAGTATCAGGTGAGTCCCCTCAGGGTTCAAGTGAATTCCATAAGTGCCAGACTGATCTCCTAGTGTCCAGCGAGTTCCTGAGTTATCGAGTGAGTTTCCACTCGTTAATATAAAGCCCGAGGGTGGTAGTTGTGTACTCCAGGAGTCTGTGAGTTCCTTCGTTGTGGATGGGTATCCGGGTACTAGTAAACCCTAAGGTGAGTGAGTATTCTGGGTATCAAGTGAGTCTCAAGGAAAAGAAAAAAATTTCTTGGGCTCGTGGGCAGGGCTGTCGAATTCATGTCTAAGGGAATAATCTTAACTCACTACAGTTCACTGGCGCGTCCTACCCTCAATCCTGTTTTGGCCACCTTACTTTTAAAAGAGACGTAGACAGATTGGAGAGAGTACAAAGGCGAGTAACCGAGTTGATTTCCGTACTGAAAAACAAATTTTACGAGAGCCGGCTAACCGACTTGAACTTATCTTACTTAGAAAAGAAGAGAGTAAGAGGTGATTTGATACAAGTATTCAAAATAATCAAAGGGTTTGTTAATTTCGATCTAACGAGCTACTAACAGTAAGTCTGATATCACTCGTAGTAATACTAGGTACAACTCGAGGGCAAGCGTTTTATTTCGAATCAGGCGAAGTGCTTTTTCTTAAAGAGGAATGTTAGCATATGAAATGGTATACCAATTATAGCTGAAGGTAGCCCCATAGATACGTATAAGGATAGCTTTAACGAATATTTTGCTCCAAGCCCAAGAATCATATGGGTCCCCCAGTTGTAAACATTAAAGGTATTTTTATTTGAATCATCTTTGTTTTTTTCTACTCTTACCACTCTAAACAGTAAGCTCCTTATCTCTTCCATTACCACAAACATCCCCGAAAGGACCTGTTGGTCTGTTGCTGGCTGAATTCCTTTGTATTCCATCGTATATTGTTTCATGAAATTCGCTTCCACTGAGTTCAAGATTTGACACCTTCCTAGTAGTCCATACTTTACATTTTTCTTCAGTGAACTGCTTTTGTCACTTTTGGTCTATTCTGATTTTATGTAAACCTTGAAGAGCTGTTTTATTTTCATTTAGATTTGTTATTCATCTTAAATTGTGTCTTAAGTGAATTTACTCAATTGCCGATTATTCCTGTGTCCAGATCGTTAATGTGAGCTTCGAATAATAGAGGACCAAGAACGGGGCTTAAGGGACACCACTTTTCTTACCCTGTCAATGTTTGATTTCTACTTTGTTTTGATTCATTCACTAACTAGTCCTTCACTTCCGTGCAATCCCAGTCTTCTTATTTGTCGTCATGTGTAAAGGCTATGACGGTAATCGGAACCGAGAAGTGAACAGACAGTGGCGGCTCCAACTACTTTACACAGTCACGTTTTACGCAATAGCCATCAGGAGTGTGGCAAGTAAGACCAATAAGGGCACACCACTTCATTGTAAAACCATCCCTCAATTTTTCGAACGGTTTTGTAGTGATTGCTTGGGAGCCTTACCTTTTTCCACCTTACCTGAGCTAGACTTGAGTAATATTACTCATTCTAAGGACGTTGGCCAGACTGGCAGACGCTTAAGACTGGGAATCAAAAACCCCATGAAGGCCTAGCCAAATTTACCGTAAGCTGTACACACATATTATTCCCGACGGAATGTCCCCAACATCCAGTGTTTAAGATTTTGTCTTCCCTTGCCTCAGGCTTCTGCTGACCGAGATCAAGAATACGCTGGAGCAGAATATCATCCTGGACTGCAAGACAGAGAAGGTGGGCGAGGTGCTGAAGCAAGCCCAGCAGATAGGAATCATGTCCTCCTTCCATAACTACATCATCTCATCCCTGGTAAGTGCTCCAGATAGTTTTTTTCATTTCTCTTCTTATGTTCTTATATTAAGACATTCATCCTCGTCTCCACTGTTGTTACTGTTGATAGTATTTCTGTTGTTACTGTTGTGACTGTTGCTAGAGAGGAAATCTGTACTCTTGGATTTTCTAGCGTATGTTGAATGTATGAAAAAATGTTATCATGATATAATCAAGGTCGTTATTAGATCTTAATTCAGATACCTCAAAGTTATACTATATAGTCCTATACTGGTCACTAGCGGCACAGCGAGGAATGACTAACTGTGATGATACAGTGTAATTCAAGGTCTTTGAACAGTCAATAGAAACAGAAAGGACAGTGTCCAAGAGAAACGTATCTTGCTATTAAAACGAACTCGGTGAAGTGATTAACATAGATATATTTAGATACATGTTGAAAGGCAGTTAAGTAGGTGGCTTAATGAGGGATTTTGTGTATATTCATGCACAGGTTAGGCCACTACGTATGCCGTCAGTCAAGATACAGTCCACATAGTACACACGAGGTTTGCTAAGTAGCGAAGTGGATTTCGAGACCAGTGGAAGGTTGAGGGTTCGTTCCCCACTACGGAACGGAGTCACTCGACGCTCTGTTTTGTGAACTAGTTACAGTTCCGTTCCGCAAAGAAAACTATATACAGTAGTATATGTCATTGCTGGTTTAACAGGATTTTATGCTTTACAAGAACAACTTACCTTTGTACAGAGAGAGCTGGTGTTTATTATTCCAATGGTTACAGGACGTGCGATATGGAACATCTTTCCTTAATATTACGAGGTACTGTACACAGTACCTCTGGCCATTCGCTGAGGGAACCGGGTCATCATCCCCCTCTTATCTAGCCATCAGACTTTGACTCATCGTAACCTGGCGCTGTGTACTTGGCCAGGTCTTCTGTCTTAACGAGATCTCACTGACCAGCGTCATTCCTTGGATTGCTCGGGTTATACTGGCCGTGAAATGACAGTTGACCTGAAATGATCCAAATCTTCTCGGTCGTTCCCTATGTTTACTGTTGCGTTTATTGTGCTTGATGATCACCACTTACAGTTAGTTACTTCATCAGAAAGATAACATGAATTCAGACCGATTCAAAAATTATTCATTATTTACGAATTATTAAAGTGGGTGGTGGGTGCTGGACTACGATAGGCTGTGGCATCTTGTATAGAGGAGGGACAAAGCCTGAGGGCGTCTTAAGCCAGCCCTACACTCCGGCACCATCTGTTAGGCTGTCTCGAGACACAACAATTATTTCTCTAAAGCTGACAATATTACCGGTTGACGGCGCCGGGCAAAAACCCTCCGGACGCCCGTTACCCGGACGTCGATATATCTTAGGACGCGGAGGATTGTCTGAGGCAGATGGAGGGGTGAGGGAGGGGCTTGCTGCCACTACGTGAGGACTAGAGAGGGGAAGAGAGAGGAGGGAGAGAAAGAGTGAATGGGACAGGTAGTCAGAGACAGAGATAACAGAGATTGTGTGAGAGAGAGATAATACAGTTATAAAGGAAGTGTGTATATATTTGTGTGTCTAGGAGATGGTTTCCAAAATACCTTCAAGTTAAGAGTAGATTTCATCTTTTTCATTTGTACTTACTGACATGGTGTGAGGAAAAACATGCCCTCGTCATGGCTATCTCAGATTAAAGTATAAAGAGGTATGAGAAATATGATAAAGAAGGTAGCTAGGGCTCCCCAGGTGTTTGTACACCTAACATGTAGAGGCAGAAGTGTTATAGAAGAGGGAACAAGAAAAGGAGGAAGATAATTCCAGAGTGTTATTCGAGGAACAGAAACTACCGGAAGCAACAGCCAGAGGTGTGCAATGGAGCCAAGCCTTAGTGGCAGGGACAGAAGCAGACAGCTCAAGAGAGTAATGGTCAATATAGTACCTGTGGAGAGGAATGGTTGAGGGGAGGCGATAACTGGAGAACTGATGAGGGAAATGGATTTTGATTCCACTCTGGCGAAAAGAGATGTATAGGGAGAGCCACCCAAGATATGTGAGCAGTACCCCACGCAGTGGCGGATCAAACCTACTGTAGGTATGGAATAGAAGAAAATTTATTACGGCATCTGTATTATAACCCCAGCTTTTAGGAAGCAGATTGTGTTGTAGATCATGCAGGTTATCCATGATAGAGTGGAGTATATGGTTATGCCCAGTATGCTCATATTATTACAAAATTGAAATGTAATTTTTTTAGATTTAACAGCAGGAAACGAGTGAGAGTTAGCGTGAGTCGGACATGGGAATTACATTTTTGTACCACTGAGTTTAACCAGGTTTCTGTTTCCCTGGTCTGATTTGGTGGATAGGGTCCGTATAGAGGGTAATGTTCAGTGAGGGAAAAAAGAACGAGAATTCGAGTCAAAAGGAGAGGAGAATGTGAGCGGAAGTATGTATGGTGGAATCATCGGCGTGACAGTAAGGTTACAGGTTGAGGAGAGAAGATCATTTATGGAGAGAAGAAAGAGAAGGGGACACGATGAGAACCATTAGGGACACCGCTGTTGACAGGATAAGAGGGAACAGCCGCTCTATCATCGTCGACCTGTACAGGCCGACCAGAGAGGAAGCTGTATATCAGACAACAGATAGAAACAGAAAAGCTAAAAGAAAGAAGTTTAGATTAAAGAAAAAGTCTTACGCGACTTTGTCAGATGCTTTGGAGACGTCGAGGGCCACAAAAAAAAAGATTTAACAAAATCCCTGAGAGTGGTTAACCAGACGTGAGTCACAGGGAGAAAAAAATCACTAATTCAAAGGTTTAGGATAAATCTCAAGCTACTTTCTTGCACAGGATTTTCCTTTAACCCTAGAGTGGTGTGAGAGGTGAATGGAAGTGTGATGAGACAGTAAGACTGCTTTGGCTGGATCCGAAGTGATAGATGGTCACCGCTTCGACACGTGGGTCTGCGCTAGTGATCTCAGTGGCTGAGTCACCAGTAAGGAAAAGGTCGTGTTGAAAGTCCCGTCTACTGAGGTATGCTTTTGTGCATGAGAGAGAGAAAGCAACTTGCATTGTACCACAGGAGCTGAGCAGCATTCAAAAAATGTTCCTCTCTCGTCCCATCCATCCACAGATACTTTACGATCATATAACCGTTATTCATACAGAAAATCTAGCTTTGATAATTTCCCTCGACATCATTTCCTCTCTAGAGAGGAAGAATTGTAGCAAAAGAATTTCATTGACAGACTCGGTACCTGGTTATTGTCAAACCTTTCTCATCCTTACACGCGAGTTGCACTCTCTGTGAGGCTTAGCGTTTGTCCCCCTTCCCTCTACGCGCCTATCATAGCCAGCCGACAGGGAGAGGCTTGAATACGTCTGCCAGCATTTGATAACGCGTGCTGCAACTAGTGACGTAAAACAGTTTATGCCTGTGTGCAACAACCTGGCATTGTTGTGTGTCCACTCGTTAACAGCGTAGGGTAATGGATGATGGTCCTGTGACAGAGCTTTTCATAACAGCGTTAACACTGTATAAGAGCGTGTGGTAGCGTGTGACAGCCCAGTGTACGAGCGTGTGACAGCGCGTGACACCGTGTGACAGCCCAGTCTCACCACTCCAGGACTTGCACCTGGTGAACCTGGAGGACTTCAAGTACGGCGGCTCGAACATAACGGCGGTGAGGCTGATCGACCCCGACCGGGACGAGGTGCGCCACCTGTCGGAGGACTGGCAGGCGGGTCGCATATTCTACACCAACAAGCTGCATGACGACGAGATGATCATGAAGGTAGGTGGCTGGTTGCCTGGCTCCTGCTGCTGCTCCTGCTGCTGCTGCTCTCACAGTTACACTGACGCCTTCCCTCCCACGCCACATGCCTACGATGACAGTGCTTCCTCACACGTGGTCTACAGTGATACTGTTCCTCCCTAATGCTGTGAGCTCTGCATCCTCATGTGCCCATATCGACGCTGTCTGCTTACACCACTCTCCACTGACACTGCCCCCCCTCATACGTCCTCACACTGATATCACTCTCTCACAGTTGCCATCACTAACACTGCTGTCTCATACCTCCTTGCCCTGACACTACTCCGTAACACCTGCCTAGACTCACGCATCTTCAAAGGTACCTATGCTGACGTTCCCTTCCACATATACTGTACATTTGCTCACACTTATACTGACGGCGATCATCCGCACCCGGGTACAGTGACACTGATCCAAAACACGTGTCTATATTGATACTTCACACATGCCTCAAGTACAACTGTTTACATGTAAACCTACTTACACTAACAGGATTTCCTTAACTGTAGGTACACTGACATTTGCTCCTTCACACTTACGTACTCTGCTCCTTCACATGTGCCTTCATTTACACTTCCTTCGCACCACTGCACAGCGCCTGCAATGACAGTGTCTCATCTACATGCCTACACTGATAATGTTCCTTCATGTAAGCCTACACTGCACCTTCAATAACAGTGATCTTTTATACTTACAACACTCTACGCACACTGGTCATCACACTCAAATACGCACAAATATACACTCTGGGTTTTCTTGGTGTAGTGGTTAGCAGTGCTGACCATGAATCATGCACGGGGCCGCCCAGGTTCGAGTCCTGGGTGCGGCAGTCGGTCCAAAGCCAATCCCAGATGTTCGTCCTCCCATCGAGGCTGGTCGATAAACGGGTATCTGGCCTTGGCTGGGGTGTGTGTGAGTATGTGTATGAATACACATAGGAGTAAAGACATGTTACACACACACACACACACACATATACACATACACACAGGCCATAACACCAGAGCTGTCACCTAACGCGTGGATCATCTACACTGCTGACATTACAACAATAATACTCACCTACTAAACACCACTGTAGTTCTTGTCATGCAGCTCCACCTACACGCGAGATACTTGAAGCTCATAACTAGCTTATATACGCCAGTCACTTGTTTCAAACAGAGGAATTAAAGTTCATAACCAGTATGAATACGACAGTCACTTGTTTCAAACAAAGTAGTTGAAGTTCATAGCTAGTATAAATACGACAGTCACTTAATTTCAGCAACAGTTTTAGGTATACTTTTAAAAGCAGTTTTTTACCAAAGAGGTAAGGAACGCAAGACCCACAGCTCCTCAGGCTGTGGGTCACCAGCGGCACAGTAATGCTTTGTAAAACGGGAGTCAATAAACAGTTCTGTTGTTGCTGTTGTGTTGCGTCGCTTCACTCAAAGTGTCCTGTGGTGCCGTCTGGGCCCTGGTGACTTGTCACAGCAGTGTCCACAACCCTCCAGGAAACTTGGGGACGAGATGACATTCCAGGGACAATACGGAGGATTAGAACCCACATATATCACACTGAATATTATAGTCGTACCATCAGGGTATCTGTTGTTTTCCTGAGGCGATATGTACACCAGTGATACTGCCCTTCCGTCGCTGGTACACACAAACACACAACACACGCTGGTTCGCCAGGCGTTAAGTCGCCTTCAGTTGGCGTCGGCGGATTGAGCACCTGGGTAATCATCTTCATCGCTCAAGTGGCTGAAATTCCTCGAGATGTAAAATAAAAGAGAAAAAAATAATTCAAAATTTTTAACTTATTTTATTCTCCCAAATTCAATGTTAGATATGAACATCCACATTTGGTGGAGATTTTTCCGAGGAACTGTTACGAAAATCCGCCCACACCAATAATACAGTAAAATACAGTGTTGGTTGCCTCAGTGGTGATAGCTGGAGGGTACTGGCGATGGAAGAGCAATGTCGCTAGTGTCCATGTCACTGCATCTATCTATCTGGTGGCTTAGTGCATGCTGGGTGTTAATGATATTTAAGCCTCAATCAAGCAGACGTGTGGAGAAAAGTGTCTAATGATCTCCTTCTGTTTTGTCCGCCTCTCAGCTAAGGAACATGAGTGTCTGGACGGTAAGCCTTCATTATCTTTTTTTCATATATATTACGCTCTAGGCGAACTGTACCATACTGTTGTGAAAGGTAGAATGTCCGGAACGTTAGCCGACGGGGGAGACCTGATTCTCCCACCAGAGAACCCTCATTGGCCAAGTAGGGACAACCCTTGTCAGATGACCCCTTGTTAGCTAGGAGTGGGAGACGGGGAAGTACCCCGGGTTGATTGCACCCATCCTGTCCAAATAACTCCCGTCATCTTCCGTAACTCACACCAGACTTGTGTTAATTCTTTGTATAATATGAGGCTAAAATATCTGACATATTACGAGAGCTCCGGAATTCTTAATGACTCCTGCCCTCGTAAACTGTCATCCTCACTGCCATAACTTTGTTCGAGCTGGAAATGTCTGAAGTCAGCATTTGCCTTATTTTAGCCTCGTTTTCTCCTCGAGCACGACGGAAGGACCGATGAGCTCGAGGGGGCG
>JAUUDW010619621.1:0-11731 GCA_032361385.1 Panulirus guttatus | reverse complement strand
CTGGTGGGTGAGGGGGGTGGATGCATCGTTCTGGTGGGTGAGGCGGGTTGATGTTATCAATCTGATGGGGGAGGTGGGTGGATGTGTTGTAGTTGTACCGTACCCGTGCGTGAGGCCGGAGGGCTGCCAGCTGACGTTACGTAGGTCCCTGGTGGAGGTGGATGTGCCAGGGGAAGATGACGGGTCACGCCGGTGGAGCGAGTGAGTGGAGTTGCGCCGCTTGACGTGCCCTCGGTGGATGGTACCGTAGGCTTCCACTGTGGTGGAGACCTGGTCAGCTCATAACTTATATAGAAGCATAAGTTCGGAACAAGAAACTGTTTCTCATTAGAGAAATATTCCCAAACTCGCATTCACCATTGCACTGGGGATAGACGTATCGTGTAATTCATGAATGGTTTTGACACATAAATCTTGACAGTAAGGTGTCGAGATAAGGTGAGTAATCATATCGTACAACATATGCTATACTGTGTTACCTGCTCGTTGAGGTTAACCTCGTGAGTCGTTCCCCTGTGGCGTCTAGTTCTAACAGCTGTACTGACCTTATGGGCTGACAACCACTCGAAGGCCGTCGCGGACCAAAGGATTACGGCTGGCAGGCATCCAACTCACAGAAGACGGTGTTAACATACGTGTAGTGTTCTTGGTGGTGTTGACATACCTGTAAGTGTGGTGTTGACATACCTGCAGAGTGGTGGTAGTGGTGTTCGTTTGAGATGCGTCTGGAGGCCCGGCTCATGGTGCCATACAGACTGGCATCAGCGTGGCAACTCATCTTCATGAAGGGCTGGGTGTACGCTGCCACGGAGGCTGACGATATCCTGCGGTGCATCTTAGCCTCCTCTGGTCCCCACCCTGACCCAAGACCTCCCTGGTCAGAGCCCTTCATGCTAATTCTCCCAGATATGCTCAGGCTTGAGCTCCTCTGGCCGCTCTTGCCACCACCACTAGGGCTTTGTTTGCTCTCCCTCCTGGAAGTGGAAGTGCCCCCAGCCAGGCCCGTCGTCAGCTGACCTATACTTTCGCCGTCGGGCGCCAGGTACGTCAGGGAGGAACTTGTAGAGTGACGGCTGCCAATACTCTCGTAGTCCGGCTCCGAACCTAAAGGGATACATATACTATGTGACCATTACAACCGATCACAGCTGATCCACCAACCCGAGCTGGCCCGCCACCCAAAGCTGGCTTACAACTTGAGGTTGGCCTATTACCTCAGGCTGGTGCACCACCCCATGATTATCATAATTATCATTATCATTATTATTACGTCTAACCTTTCTGAGGCTTGACTCTTTACGGCCAGTCAACTTAATTCCTAACCACCGAAGTAGGATCCCTTTAAGTCACATGTACTTTGGTGAATAGGGAACTGGTTGAATGGTCGTAAAGAGAGTTGTGATTAGTGGTCAAGTCTCAGAATGTTTAGACGTAACAAGTGAAGTACCACAAGGATCAGTCTTGCGTCCGGTTCTCTTTCTCGTATTATATGAATGATATTGATAATGAAATGCTTTGTAAGATATCAGAATTTGCAGATAATACTGAGCGAGGAAATCAGTCTACAAATGAACTTCAACGTTTATGACTTCAGACTGATGGCTTGGGCTCACAGGTAGCAAATGACGTTTAATACCGATAAGTGCAAAATCGTACATATTGGCTGTAAAAGAAAAAAAGGTAAGCTAAACTATGAATTCTGCTGAGCTGCAATAAAGGGTAAAATAGCGAAAAAGAAATGGACGTAATAATCTCTTGTGACCTAAAGCCAAGTAAGAATTGCATAGAATGAAAATGAATAAACTGGCAGACCAGGATAATGAGACAGCAAAGCCCTTGACTACCTTTTTCATTAAGTTACTTGCTACGGGAAAAGTTCCAGATGAATGGAAGTTTGCCGATGTAATACCGATATTAGAAAGAGGTAATAACTTCAGACAGAGAGATGAGCGGAATCTGAATGGGCTCAACTTTAATAGAGATAGTTGAGTGAAGAGCCCTTCCCCAGGTGAGCGAACAGTACTCCATACAGAGGCTAAGTAGCGCTATGTTAAACTGCAACAGTGACTAAAAAGAAATACATTTAGGATTTAACATAATCTAAAGATTGTTTTTGGCTCATTTATTTTTTTCAGCGACACGGAGTTTCCCAAAAAAGAAAAGATAAGTTAATGCCAAATATATTGAGTCGAACGCGGAACAACATGTCTTCAAATGAACTGATACTCGTAAGATAAGATTCAGAAAATAGGATGAAGCTAAGTTTTGGAACTGTTGAAAATGACAATCTTTTTTATGATAGCTGACATGGCATGAGCAAAATCATGGCCATATGGAATGAGAGGTAGAATGATAGGTATCAAAAGAAAGAATGAAGGTAAGTGTCGCTTCCTTAAGTATATGTGGATCTGACTTTTAAAGAAGGAAAGATTGTAAGAAGAGGGAAAGACGAAAGATGGAAGGGAGTTCTACAGCTTCGCTTTTGAAGAAAGGTATTATAACGGAGAGTCCTCGTGTTGCAGGTTTCCGCACAAAAACTATAGTAAACAGCAGCCAGACGTGTGCCATGGGTCCATTTCATACGGGATGACACATACAGACAGCTCACGGAAGCAGTGGCCAAAATGTTATCTGTAGAACAAGAGATAAGGAAATGACGACGCGGCAGATGGAAAAGGATAGTTGAAGAGAGGTGATAGTGGAAGCTGAGCGAGACATAGAGCGTTCAAGTTAGAAAGTTTCCTGTAAAGGATGTAGAAAGATACAGAAGGAAGTCATGAAAATAGTAGTAATTGGCACAATCCGTAAAGAAAGGGGAGAGGTAAGAAGATAGAAGAGAACCACTGTTGGTAGAAAATAAAAGCGAGTTCGGTTCATCAACATTTGTAACACTGGATCGTTTAGAAAGAAACTAGAAATGAGTTTACAGAAAGAAAAGTGGAAATCTGAGGGATGGAGGTTTAGAAGTAAGTGACGCATGCCAAACCCTATTGACTTTGTACTCTCCTTCGATGAACGTCACTTGGTACTATCACCAGCGTGGGTTCGCCCATTTCACGGTATATAGTTCCCATAAACATTTTCTTTCCCGTACTACCGAGTTTAAGTTTGACGTGAATATCGCTATTGTATTCTGCAAACTAAGATTGCAAAACAGGCAAATTTATATATCTTCATGAAAAATATAGATAAAGCAAATTATTATCTTTTGTCGTGGTCCAGAGACGTATCATTCAGGGGCTGTCTCCCAAACACTGAAACCCTTGGAAAAGTTCGACTCGAATTACAAGCCGTCGGCCGGCCGCCCGGCTGGGACTGTGGTGTCCTATCCCAGGCTAGGTTGGTCCCCAGCTGTCTACTGGTCAAAGGCAGAATGAAGAGCTGGGTGAGTTGTCCACCGTCTGTTCACGCCAGGAATCGAACCAGGACAGTGGATTTGTGGTCAGCTCCACAAACGAATACACCACCAAGGCGCATCGAAATAAAACATTGATATTATTCTACAAAAATTCTCGTGTGATATTATAAAATGGACATCATGAAGGGATGCATACAGAGGGAAACACATCTATACTTACAATGATTCAGCAACACATAGCCATCCTTCCCATATGGCGGTGGTTGTGGTGGCGGGGGAATATCCTGCACCTGTGCCACGTCCTGACCTGACACAGGGCGTGTCAATGGGAAGTCGTAGTCTGGGGGAGGAGGGAGCGCCGGTGTGGAATCATCATAATCCTCGGGCGGGGGAGGTGGAGGTGGTGGTAGACCAGTATCGTAGTCCATAGCATGAGGCGGTGGGAGAGGTGGCGGCATCTCCAGGTAGTGGTCAGGTGGTGGAGGAAGGTCGTCCATCTTCCTGTGCCTTGCTTACTCATGCAGAATGTTCCTTAGGGAAGGTTCCTTTCCCGTTACATCCTCTCTATTACGCGCATCACCTTAAGGGATAAGCGTCTACAGATAAGATCTTCCATACATTTAGAACCAGCCGCTCTCTGAGTTTAGATACATATTATCATAACACCCTTTTGTAATTGATCTGGCTTCTTCTTGAGAGTAAACAGCAAAGATAATCAGAAGACTGATATGTTGCTCTAATTTGCCCTTTCTCACATAAACCACATGGAAGCATATTCAAGCAATTTCTCCCCGTTACTTGATGGCAACGATGCTAACGGCAAAAGGAAGCTGACTGGTGTCCGGGGTCGCCTTAACCGGCATCAGGCAAACGAGACCCACCTCACCTCCACTAGCACTAAACTTGGCTCTTTCTTCACCCGTTCCTGCAACATTCGGACCTTCCCTCCGATGAACACTATTCGTCTGCTTTCTTACTTGAGCATATCTTTAAAAGCTAACCTTTCCTTTTCACAGTTCAATCTCTAACTATAATCTATACCATCGTTTCTGTTCTGAGGCCAGTTTTTGTGTTCACTGTTGTACAAAACCACGTATTTCACCCTCATGGATCTTGAGCCGTCTAACCCAAAAATTTTTTTCTTTATATCTTTGCTTCTGTTTCATGTATTCCCCCAATTCTTCTGCATATGTACAGCTTTTCACATACCTGACCTTCTGCCAAGAAGTATTACTCTATTCTCATTCATGTGCTAAAATCCTTTATAAAGGGATTTCAATGTACATGACAAAAATATTGGTTTGATTCTACTAAGGATGATTCCAGTAGAATCCAGGACCTTTCTTTTTCCCTCCTTTGTGATCTGAAACAATAAATCTAACACCCAACACGATTCCCTAATCGTCATAGCCACTCCTCTATCACACACGAGTTCTTTTTCACCTCTGATCCCTCCCATTATAGATGCACTATTCTGGCCCGTTTAGGGTCCTCTGATCACAACCTCATCTCTCTCACTTTCAGCTGTGTGAGTCAACCCCCCCCCCCAATCCCTCCCTCCCTCAACACGCCAACTCTGAAGATTTGGAAGAGTTCGAAGGTCTGCCTTGCACGGCTTTTATACTTACTTTCCTTAGGACTAGTACTGCTTTGTGGGCCGGGATACCTTCCGCTGTGCTGATCCTTTAGTATCATAATTGGATGGCTCTTACTCTCATGCTTGTCGCCTTAGGGACTGAGCGTGTTGGTCCATGAATTCTCTCCCTCTCCTGAATATCAATCTGCTTTCATTTCTGTCCGATTCACTGCCAAGCTGCTCTTCGTAAAGTCAAGCACGACCTCGTCCAAAGAAAATGCGCTGCTTTCACTTCTTTAGCTGATAGTGTTTTCTGATCCTTAACCTGAAACATCTTCAGTAATCTGTAATTCGATCTTTTCCCCTCTTCTATGTCGTGATTAACCTATCTATTACACTCCAACTGAAAATACTGCTTTTTACAGCGCCCCAGGGCCTCTGAGAGGAATTTTATCAGGGATACAGTTTCTTTCGGGCCCCCTTCCTTTCTCCATTAGTCATCCTGTTGTTATCCAGTACGGTTTTGTGCCATAAGCTGTGTGGAAGATGAGAGAGAGACGGGTGGAATGTTAGTTTTCAATACATGCAAACATTTTCTGAGATCCCAGGAAATTCCCGGGCCCCATTTTGGACCCCCGGGAACGGTGTACCCCTTGCAGCCCCCTCTCAGGGGCCGTGCAGCGCCTTATTTTTCTATATCTCTTCTTCGCATGAACCCACGTAAGGTCCCAATCACACACACACACCATTTCCTTTCAGCAAGCCTTACTGTGTGGTCTTCAGGGTACGCTACCACATACATGTACACGTGAAGATAGCCAGTGGTCCAGTTGGTATACCTCCTCCTGTCCTGGAGGTATGTGTTTCTCATTTAATAACTGTGGGCTTTTTTCGAAATGTTTTATCTCTATAGTAAATAACCAAACTTTTCCTTCTGTTTTCAAGCATGCCACTTGTGAGATCTATTCCAAAGAAGAGACTATACAATCCCTCTAGCTATTGCCAGTTTTCTATCATTTCTGCTGTCTCTAGATTCTTTGAAACTCTCCTTAACTCTGAAACAGTTAGATTTCATTTTCATCTTCAATATGAAGAGTATGGCTTCCGTGGTGCAAGATCTACTTGTGATCATCTCTCCGTGGATCTTTGTCATAACTCTCACCATCTGTGAAATATATTAAAGCGTGCAGCACATCTAAGATTTCCAAACTTCACTTTTTAGGCTTTTCTGATTTTCACTGATACCTAACGTATTCCTTTCTTTCTGTCTGTATTCCTTGATGGTACTACTTTTCTCTTCTCCTGTTTTTAATGATTTCTGCCATCACCATAATTTGTCAAATCTCTTCCTCTTGCTTCCTAGTTGTTGCTCTAGTCATAAAAGCCATCTCGATATTCTCTCTTATTTTGTTCTGGACAGATATCAAATTGGAAAAAAAGGAGAAACGTCTTTAGTGAGTGGTTTCCCTTCCACATCAAACTAGACTTATTACATTCTTCTCTTGTATCATTCTCTTTTTTTTTTTGTTCATGCAGTTCTAAAGATCTTACATTTCTCTCACATAATACTAAAAACAGCAATAATATGTTTTTTTGGCGTAGAAATAGGATTTATCCAAGGAATATTTCTGAAATATTTAGTTGTCTCTGTTTCCTTTTACTTGTAAATATTTGCTCTGTATTTTTGCTCACAATGACACTCCTTTACACAGATTCTTGGAACTTTGTCCACCCTCCTCCATGTCAATCACTCACAAAAAATGTTGTTGCTTGGATTTCCTTTAAATAACAGCATTTACAACTTTTCTTTTGCTTCGGTTGACAATATTGGGCATTCGATTTAAATGCTGATGTCCTCCCCCACCCATTGGTACTAGTCCTCCCCCACCCACTGGTACTAGTCCTCCCCCACCCACTGGTACTAGTCCTCCCCCACCACTGGTACCAGACTTCTACACGATACCCAGACCTTTTATCATTCAGGGGCCCTCATATCGCAACCCCCACCCACTCTAGCGTGTACATAATAACCTGATGAAAAGTAAACTTTAAAGTGTTGTGTAGAACTTTATTGAGTGTACGGAGCACCACTTTCCCTCTGTAATTACCTGTTTGTAATAGTACTGTACGGGGAGCGAGTTTTACACTCGGGGGAACCAATCTCTGAACATTTTCTACAATCATACAACTCCGTAAATCTATGTATGCTAACTGCGTTAACCATATCCCCAACCATTCTCCTCCTTTCATCCACCACTCTCATACTATAAAAGTACTTCAGGTCTTATTTTGACAAGTTTCTTGCTTAATTTCACATCAAGTCATCCAGTTGTACATTCCTTACATCTTTCAAAGAACTGTTCATTGTCAACGTAATCAAACTGTTTTAAAATCGGTTTTGGTCAGGTCACCCCTCACTTTTCTCTCTTCCAGGGTGGGCAAATTTAAAGCCTCTAGCCTTGCCCTGTGACTCATCTCTTCATAATTCTTAATTCTGGTACAATCTTTGTTTCCCTTTCTGTGTGTATGTATGTGTGTAATTACCATTTGTTCTGTACGGGAGGAACATTTTTCATTCGTGGGGCCCCATCTATTGTACATTCTCTGCTATCATATAAATTCTCAAATCTGTGTATGCTGTCTGCACTAACCATGTCCTCGGTCATCTTACTCCAGTCATCCACCACCCTTGTACAAGAGAAGTACAGAAGTACTTCTTTCTATTTTTATTAACAAGTTTCTCGCTAAATTTCATCTTCTTTGGCTGGCCTAACCTACACCTGACTCCCTGTGAACTGTATGCATGACCGTATGTTTTTATGGGTGTGGCCTTGTGTGTATGTGTTTGTGTGTGTGTGTGTGGTGCGTCAGCAAGACCGCCTGGACAGTGTGTGGCACTAGTTAATGTTCAACCCACCAAGCCTTCTTCCCACTACTATTTTCTGCTTTAAAGTTAACTGATGATTTTCACATCTTTATATTTATATTGATAGTCTCCAAGTTTGAATTTTATGCATTTTCATCTTAGCTTATGGTTTTCTAATAGTCGCTTGCCGATGTAGCTCCGCAACAGGTGGCACTTATGAAGTCGCAGGGATGGAGCTTTTCTAGCAACCAACTTGAAGGCAGATCTTAGCCTGTTTGGTCGCACACGTTACACAGGTTCCACGGCGGCCATATGTTTAACACTACCTGTTGTTGGGCACTAACACTGTTAACAACACCGAACAAGAGTCAAAGCTGCGTGAAAACGACCTGTTGTGTGCACTATCCCACCCTAGACTGACACCACCGAGTCAGTCCGCTTATCTTATCTGTCAGGATATGGTTGTATTCTATCGCTGTAGAACTTCTTCATCCGCACAGAGTCGTTTGACTGCTCGGTGTATTAAACAAATGCTTACATTCATTTCTAACGAGTGACTTAAGCATGATCCTGTCTCCCTGGTGGATTTCGAATATAGGCAAAACTAGCGATGATGACGAGAGAGACATCCGGTGTGTTTGTAAGTATCGTACCAGCCGCTGCTCCCTTGTCTACGGTTCCTCTTACGGAATAGTGAATGAGCCAGGGCAAGTCTAGTAGATCGCTGTACCTAATGCCAGACATAAAATACAAAGACATGTTAGTAAAACAACAACATGAAATATGTACAAGCGGTGTATGGAATGTATCCAGAAGGTGGATCATCAAGCGACGAAAGATATAGTCGCTCTTGCTGTAAACTATAAGTTACTGTGGGATACCGGTGACGTTAGAATGACCATTCTTGTGTACCTGGTTCAACATCCAGCGATCTATAAGAAAGAGAAATGAAGGAAGGATATGCAGTTTTAACAACATGGCTTAACAAGACTGAATGAAAATTATCTCTTCATGTATGAATTACACCGTTTCATTCACCTGTATCTCTAAGAGAAAAAATCACCATATCAATCACGTCTCTCCTGAAACATCCAGTAAGTTTAATTTTACAGTTTGTTTTTCTGTTGTGAAGTATTTTTTCCCCTGAACAAATTGTATTTTGGATTTCTAATGAACATGTATTTAATTTTTAGAATTCTTTGAGGCTGGAGGACGGTGAGATAATGGAATGTTCATGAGGAGCCGCGCAAGTACAATCTACTTCCTTTCTCCTGTTTAGAACGGTTGCTTGTTCGGCCGCTCGACTGACTGTCTGATACTGTTTTACTAACTATCTGGTCCACTGACAAATTGGCCCACTAACTTTGTCACGAAAAATATTGTATTCTGTTTCACGAAGCGACTACACCCGCAGCTCTTGTGTTGTAGTTGTCAAACAAGCAGAACTAAAAAAGGTTCTGTGACGTGTATCTACTCAACATTGTGGCTTCTGTACCTCGTTGTATTTGATGAACCTGGCGTACTGCGCTCTGCTATCGATTGTGGAGGATATTGCTAAATTTTCTGCAATCTAATCGGCAGCCTTTGTGAGCTTCCCTGCCTTAGATCTGGGAACGGTATTTTCATGTCATTCAAGATGTTATAAAGTGAAATATCACCAGGGACATCAGGAAAATCAGAACAAACATACAGACAGACTTGTCCATGGGTGTCATTTCTCTCTCTGTATTAGTCCGTAAAGCTGAATCATGATCGCTGTAACAACAGAGCACGTTTAGGCCAGGGAACAGACACCTACCTTAACAAAACACATATCACATCTACAACAGTGAAACTCGTTTAAGGAATTAGAAATTTCCTAAATAAACATCATAATGATCTTCACTGAAGGGAAAAAAAGTCTTCAACACATATATTTTTAAAGTCAAATGTTACACACCATACCATTCGTCGTCGCCTTCCCACGAGTGTACCAGATGATGTGGTGTGAGCTCACTCAGGGAGTTAGACGCCATTGATTACATTATACGACTGCATGATTGTTGTGCATTCCATATCCGTAATTCTTCTGTTGTACCATGTTTTGTGAGCAGATTCTTGTATAACAATATTTTACTTACAATATCTTTACAAAAGGTGTTTACTAAGCACTTTCTTGTATCGCATCATGTTTTGTAAACATATGTACTTAGAAGAGTCCCGAGAGACACCACTAGAAAAAAAAAACGTATCATACGTATGCTTACCTTGGGTGAAACGATACCTGGCTAAGTGACTGTTCGGTACTTCGCGTCCAGCTGTACTGTACAGTGCTGTGCCCTCTATAAGTGCATCTATAAGCCCTTGTGAACCTGCCAAGTGCCTCTATAAGCCCTCGGGAACTTGATAAGTGCCTTTATAAGCCCGGTGTGATCCGTGTGAGTGTCTTTGAGTGGACATTGCCCCCATTCCTTTGCCATAAGCGCCATGTATTGTGTTTTCTTTTGTTAATATACCAAAGTTCACGTGACTACTGTGTTTCCCTGCCCACCTTCCATTCCCATTAAGTAGGTTCATCGCTACTAAGTGCCACCGGACTCACAAGTCAGTGTATGAGGTGAAGGAAAAAATTGTTACCGCCCCCTTCGACCTTGTGAAGAGGGCATCCTGACAAGCCTTGACCCTCAGTGAAGTGAGTTCGACGAGGGGGCTGCGTAACAGTATTGTAAGCTAAAGGCTACATTTACATGAAAGGATTTAAGCAACCTGGGAAGTAATGGAAAATTATCACTGAAAGGGAGAGCTAAAAGATTCATAGTATCAAGGAGAAGTTTGAGTTTAATTCTATAAAATAATTTCTCTACCAACTTGAGGGATTTATCAATGAAAGATTTAGGATACTTTAACTTAATCCAATAGAATATATCCTCTCAAACTCATCATCAATAAATTCCGGACTGCATGTATGTAATGCCCTAAGGAACATGGACTGGAATGATGGTAATCTAACAGTCATGTTGAGCTGAGTAATAATGAATTTTAGAAAAAGCATTGGTGGGTTTTCTGTACGTGCTAAACTTAAACTTGTTTCTATTCCTATGGATCATGCAATCTAAAAATGGTTACATACAATTATTTTCCACTTCCACAGTAAAGATGATAGAAGGTACTAAATTGTTAAGTAAAGGAAGAATTGTTTGTAAATTTTCGTTTGTTGGCCAAACACAAAGAACATCATTTACATACCTAAACCAAAGTGCCCTAGAGGGTTAAGATAACCCTTAGTAATTTTGTTTCAAATGTAAAGATTACTTAATACTTGTGAAAGAGGGTTACCCATCGCTATATCAGATTTCTGAGCATAATATTCTCCATCAAACTGAAGTACACAGTCTTTTATACACAACTTTATCAATTCAAGAAACACAGAATTTGAAACTAGTAAATCTAGGTTATCCAAGACATCATCCAAATATTCTAAGAGGTCATAAACTGGAACTTTTATGAAGAAAGATGAAACAAAAAAACTAACTAGTTTCAAATCAAAATCAATAAGGATATCATTAAGTTTGTTAATTAAATCTACATTGTTCATGATATTAGAATTTGATATCTTACCAACAAGTGGGCTTAATAAAGAATTTAACCATTTTGATAATTTATATGTAACTGACCCCGCTGAACTGACTTTGGGTCTTGCTGGAAAGTTTAGCTTGTGTGTTGTAAATCTAAATATCTTTGAGTAATTTATTATCAAATACAAAAAGAACTGTAACAAATATCAGTGAAGGTCTATACACACTGTACAGCTTTGTCGTAGGCAAAATTTGTAAACAGTTCTCTTTCCTGTCTAAATGAAAAAAAAGACAGGCATGATGCCAACCCGAACACCACCATCCGGTAACGCTTGTTTACCAATGGGGTCTTAAGTACCTCTCTTCCTTGTATACTA
>JAUUDW010619510.1:0-11731 GCA_032361385.1 Panulirus guttatus | reverse complement strand
GCCGCGACCAGGATTCGAACCTATGCGGTCGACCCTCGGCGGCCTGTGAATGCGTTACGGTTAGGGACGCTAACCGCTGCACCACGGAGGTCCATCTCTCATAAACCACTTTCATTTTTACACTCAGCTCACTTCCTCACACACTTTTACACATTCCAACTTCAACAGAAATGCTACCCTTTCATATCTGTTCCTAAAGCACTCACCTCTTTTTGTCATTCTTTTTGTGGCCTGATGCATGACCATTATTAATCACCCATATCTCACAATCTACTTTCAATTTTACTCACAGCTTATTTCCCTCTATTCTTTCACACACTCCCACAACTCCTTCAGCAGAAATGCTACTGCTTCCTTAGCTCTTATCCTTACACTTTCTACAGTTTGCTCTCCTCCTCTCTCTCTCTCCCTCTCTTTCAGTTACAGCAAACCCAATACAGGAAAGTAAGCATAATCATATCTTTTTATAAAATCCATAACACTTGCAAATTCATCTCTTTACCCCTCTTAACAAAATGTAGAAAAAGATCAAGTCTTCTCAATACAAATACATTTTCAGCATCACAAACATCAAAGCTGATCTCACAAAACTGAACTATCATAAATCAAAATCTTGCAAACTTACTAACCCATAACAGCCAGGTATCAACAGTGCCAAACAAGAGGTTGCCTTGTTCTGCCACTTTCTGGACCTCTGTAACATTATCAAGAAGCCATCGTAACTTCAGGGCTGAGAAGTAGGTAGTGATGGGAAGGCCACAGAGGTCCTTCACATAATCCTTGTTCTGACCAGGTGTCTCCTTCAATATCTCTTCTACTGTGCTTGCTGTACGAGCATCAAGCCATACTAAAAAAGAAAAATTAGTTTAGTATCTAAATCAATTATAATTACCTTTGATAAAATAAAATCATTTATTTGCTTATGGGGAATTCTCTGAAACAATAAATAAATACCATGCATAAATAAATAAATACACAGCTATCAAGGAGAAAATAAATTACTCTTTCCAGATGTTATAAGACCACAGGATGATGAGGGAGGTCAAAAGTTGCTTTTTAAGCAGATACACCACCAAGACAGAGCAAATATCTAAAATGAAAACAAAAAAGATGGAAAAAATCATAACCATGAGAGTCCATAAATTTACTGAAATACTGGGTTAAAATACAAGAATGTTACATTCTTAGTAGGCATTTTCCCTATCAAATAATAAGTTATTCATTTAAGAGCTTTTACTTTTTCAAGATATCTACTTAGTTCACTGTGGCTTGAAGTCATGTTCTCCTAAAACAATCCTGAAAAATGCTTAAAAATGGTGACATCTGTTTCAAGTCTAAGCATGTTTTAAAGATCAAATAATAAGCAGCTTACACAGTCTCCCTTCCTTCAGCACAATTTCTTCCTTAGTTTAAAGATAACTGGCTGCACTGATAAAAATTCATTGGCTAACATAAATTTTCACTCTTTTCATAGGATTTCTAACCAGCTTATACCTTGCTGGTTGATGACAATTTGTGAATATGTTAAACCTTCTTATCATGGTAGCCAACATGGCACAGGCAAATGCATGCCCTAAAAGTGGCCATCGGGACTGAAAAAATAATAACAAGTAAAGGAAAAAGAACGTGGAAGAGATTACTTTGAGGTCCTTGGGTGTTTAAAGATGTGACTCTTAAAGAATGAAAGGTTGAGGGATCTGGGAAAAACAAAAGGAGGAGAATTTCACAGTTTTGCTGTTCAAAGAAAGGAAGTATCATAGCAGTCAATACTCATGGGGCCAGTGTCCTCACAGAAACATAGCAGTCAATACTCGCATGGCCAGTCTCCTCACAGAAACAAAGGGAGGCAGATAGTGACTGAGAAACACAAAGGCAACTCACACCCTTTAATCGTAACATCTTCCACAAAGCATCTCTGTCATCCCTAAAATATGCTTTCTCCTGATCCATATATGCTACACTTAAGAATCCTTCTCTTTCTTGAAGTGTTTCTCACACAGATTCTTCACAGTAAACACTTGTCCATACATCCTGTGCCACTCCTAAAGCCAAACTGTTCGTCCCTAACCTGATGTTCTAAGCATGTCTTCACCTTTCAATCACTGCTGTACCACATCACCTATTATGTATACTCAACAGACTTATAAAATTTGATAGTCTTGTCCCCTTTGCCTTTATGCAAGCACTATACAAGCATTCTGCCCATCCTCATGCACCTCATCCAGAATCATACATACACTGGAAATCTTAAAAAAATAATCAACAACACTGTCATCACCTTTCTTGAGAAATTCAATGATTATCTCATCTACTCAAGTCACTTTGTCACTCTTCATTGTATGCTTGGCTTTCACCACCTCTTCTCTTTTCACTAAAGCACTTGCCATCCTATTGTCGACCATATTCATGTCTTCAAAATACTCCCCCCATCTCATCTTCATCTCTTCTTTTCATGTTATCACTTCCCCCTTTACTGATGAGCCCATTAGTTCTCTTATTCTCCTCACACTATTCTTCATTTTTTATGTTGAAGGCTCCAGTCACGTACAAAAGTCCACATCAAGGCTGGGCCTTAATTGAAATACAGAGAGGATAATGAAAGGGATAGAGAAGAGGCAAAGGAAAGTATTTACAAATTTTGGAGGAAGCAAAAAACCTATCTTTCAAAATGAACCAGGTCATAGTTATTGGAAAAGACATGAGAAGGTAAAGAGTTCCTAAGCTTCAACGTGTATGGAAAGAAGCATTTATCTAAATGGCCCATCCTTGAGTTCCCAACGACCACACATTAATCATGCGACGCAGCAGCTTGCTGAGTATTGCATGGTCTACCTAGTGGTGGGGGCACACAAGCAGCCGGCTCTCAGGAGCAAAAAACCAAGGTAATACCTACAAATCATGGAAAGTGAACCAACATTGTGGTATAGGACAAGAGAGTCAAGTTTGGAAGTTAGCCTGGGACAGTTCATGAGTTGGCCCGCTTTCGACTCAACTCTGTCAAGCAAGGATGCAGAGCTAGAACCACCCCAGATGTGACAGCAGAACACCATACAAAGATGAATCAGTCCTTTGTATGGATGGAGCAACTGCTCAGAAGAAAAGTTTCAACATCTAAACAGGACACCCACTTTTTTAGTGGCAGGTTTTGCTAATCCCATAATATGGGGTTTCCAAGAAAGAGTGGCCATTACAGTAATACCAAGTATGTTCACTGAATCTAGAGTTGGAATTAGAGAATCATCAAAGAAGAGACAAGAGTTGTGGGGAGTTTTTGACAAAGAGATGGGTAGAAACTGGGTCTTGGAGGCATTAAACTTAAGAAGATTATGTCTATCCCACTGAGATATCCCATCCACGTCTGAGTTTTTTGAGGAAGCTGTGTTAAGACGAGATGCAGATCGAATGAGAGAATAAAGAGCAGAATTGAAGGATGTAGATAAATGCAGTGATGAGTTGTCAGCATATGAGTGCATTTGATCATTTGTGTAGGAGAGGAAATCGTAAAAAAAAAGGAGAAAAAGTGTAGGGAACAGGACAGAACCTTGAGGGACGCCACTGCTGAGGGAGAAAAGGGGAGAGGCTGATCCATCAACAACCACAGAGATTGATTGGCCAGAGAGGAAGCTAGATATGAAGGAGCAAAGTGAGGGAGGAAAGCCAAAAGAAGAGAGCTTAGAGATGAGACCCCAATGACACACCCTGTCAAAAGCTTTGGATATGTCAAGGGCAACTACACATGACTCCCTAAAATCTTTCAGGAATGATAACCAGACATTAGTAAGATAGGAAAGAATATCACCAGTGGATCTCGCCTTATGGACGCCATACTGATGATCAGAGAAAAGATTTTGATTTTCAAGGTGTGTAAGGATATGGGAGTTGAGGAGTGATTCAAAGACTTTGGAAATAGTAAATGTCAAAGCAACAGGACGATTGTTAGAGGGGTCAGATTGGGCACCCTTCTTTTCATCCCCTGCACCTTTCTCATGACCTCCAGACACTTCCTTTTGTACATCTCCCATTCAATTGCACTCCTTATCAGCCGGTAATGCTAATACACCTCTCTTTTTTCCTTGAGTAGCAACTAACTTCAACATCCAACCACTCACTGCCCTTTCTTTCACAGCTACATCCCACCCTTTGCATGCCACACACTTCTTGTGCACATGTAAGCATTGTTCCTCTAAATACCTTCCATTCTTCTATCAATCTCCTAGTTTTATTTATTTTCATCATTTGCCATCCTTCACCTACTTTCTCCAAATCTTCACAAATAGTACGTCCTTCCTATTTTCGAAAACAAATGGTCGGCATCATCATATAGATACTCAGCTCACTTGGGTACGAGCCCATTCATTAATCAATTCAATGCATGTCTGTACCAGCATTAAAATAATGGAATAAGATCACAAAAGTTTGCTTCCTTGCATAACTCTACCATGAACGACCTTAAAATTCCTTCACCCCTTGATGCTCCTCTTACTAATGCCCCTTCCCATAATCTCTTTTCAAACTGTCCAAAAAGCACTTCTCTCTCTGGACAGAGCTTGGGTTTTCCTGTGCAAATTACCAAGAACAATCATTCAAACAACTGTGAAAAATCTCTTACCAACAATCACTTCCTTCATGTGATTCATCACAGTAAAATAAACATTAAAGCATTATGACAACTTTCTTAGCTGTATCATGGGTCTACATGTTCTATTGGGGATGATATCCTTTTATATATTTTCAAGTATATGATATCAAGGTCTATCATACCTCTAAATCATAAGCACTGCTTGCTTACCCACAAAGTACCCTCTCAATCACAGTTAACTGCACCTTCTGCATCATTAATATCTATATAGCTAGCATCAAAAAGGCTTAAGCAATTTTGCAATAAATGTATTCCACAAACTTGTCTGGTTGGGCAAATCAGTCTACAGATCCTTTAAAGTTAAATATCTAATGTTAAATTAGCATTTATCCCCTATTCCTCCAGGATGACCTCTTCCAATCCATGGTTCAACCACTCCTGTTCTGAGGCCATTCAGGTAAGGAATCAGGCATATCAGGCTTGGAAAATTTCTTCCTCCTCCAACCCCAATTCAACATTCATCACAGCCCATAATCATTGCAAGTACATTATGTGTGAGGTAAAGCACTCATTCATTCAAAGGAAGTGCAATAACCTTCCTTGTCATCCACTGATATGTCTTTCTAGTCTTTAGCTAAGGGCATTCCTAACAACTCTGTCGCACTTCCTTTCCTTCACTTTTCCATTCTGATGGTACTATAGCTGTCTCTCCATTGGACAAGTATCTATGGTTCCTGTTTCTCCTCTATCTCTACCTTGAATGACTTTAACATAGCTTCACCCCTTGGTACTCCTCTTACTAATGCCCTTTCCATAATCTCTTGTCAAACTGTCTGAAAAGCACTTCTCTCTATGGACACAAGTAAGGCTCATGTTCCTGATGGTATCCATTCCTGTGTACTGAAACAGTGTGCCTCTGAACCTGCACCTGTGTTTGCTCGTCTATTCTGTTTCTGTTTAAAAACGAGAACTTTTCCTTCTTCTTGGAAGCATGCATTGGTATTTCCCATCACTTTAGGGTGACCATTCTAACCTCTCTATCATCCTGTTGCTTTCATATCTACCATTTCCAAAATCTTTAAATCTCTTCTCCACTCCCATATCCTCTGACATCTTGAATCTCAAAGTCTTCTCTCTGATCGCTAGTGATATTCTTTCCTCCCTTACTAATAATGTCTGGTCGTCATCCCTGAGAGCTTTTTGGGAATCCTGTGTAGTTGCCCTTAACATATCCAAAGCTTTTGACAATGTGGCATTGGGGTTTCATCTCTAAGCTCCCCTCTTTTGGCTTTCCTCCCTCATATCTAGCTTCCTCTCTGGCCAGTCTATCTACAAGATTGTTGATGGATCAGTGTCTCCCCATTCTCCATCAACAGTTGTGTCCCTCAAAATTCTGTCCTGCCACCAACACTTTTTCTCCTTTTTATCAAAAATTTCCTTTCTTTTGAAAATAACCAAATGCACTCATATGCTGACAACTCAACACTGCATTCCTCCATATCATTCAATTCTGCTCTTTTTTCTCTCACTCAATATGCACCAACTTCAATAAACTCAGGTAGGATATCTCAGTAGGGTAGACAAAATCTAGTCAAGTTTTATGCCTCCACGACCCAGTTTCTTCCCATTTCTCTATTGAAAATTCTTCACAATTTTCATCTCATCTCTGATGGTTCATAATTCCACCTCTTGACTCAATGAACAAACTTGGTATTGGTGTAAAATTCACTATATCTCGGAAAACCCACATTACAGAAACAGCTAAGTCTGCCCATAAGAAACTGGGAGGCTTGTTTAGCTCTCAAAATATCTTTTCTTCTGAAATATTTCTCCATTTGCATGGTGTACTGCTCTCACATCTGCAGTGGTTCTAGTCCTGCATCCTTACTTGAAAGAGTCAAGTTGAAAGAGGTCCAATCTAAAAACTCTCCCAGGCTAACCTCAAAACTTGACCTGCGTGGTTCATTTTCCCTCTTCTGTAGGTATTAATTTGGTTTTTGCTCCTCAGACTTGTTGTTTGTGTTCCTCCACCACTAACTAGACCATGCAATACTTTGCAAGCTGCTGTGTCCTATAATTACTGTGTGGCCATTGGCAATTCGAAGGTGGGTCGTCTTGATAATTGTTTCTTTCGCTACACTTCGAAGCTTTGGAACTGTATCTTCTCATGTCTTTCCCAACAAACATAACCTGGAACATTTTAAAAGATACGTTTTACATGGCCTCCAAAATTCGTAAATACTTTCTATTATCTTTTGTTTTAGCTTTTCATTCTCTCTATATTTCAAAAAAGGTCCAGCCTTGAAGTGGACATTTGTCAGTGATTGAAAAAAAAAATATATAGTTTCAACCCAGACACTTCACTTCTATCTTAGTGTTTTGGATGCAACACCAAAAGCATGTCTAATGGAATTTACTGAAGCACAAAAAGCACACCCTAAAACCTGAGAGTGACGGAAAACATGCATATTGTGACTAGCCAGGAAGCATCCTAAAACTATATCATTCGCTATGAGGTCTTACTACAGCATGCAAGTGTGAGTGATTTAAGGCACCTCTGCCTGTTCTCCTGCACTGCTGCTTCACTAGAGATATCTAGCATCTCGTAAAGATGATGCTGACAAAAAATGATGGAAATTTGTGCAGTTAAGAAGTGTTACATTTCTACAATGATATTGAGCTTGTGTGAAATGGCAAAAATGCATAACTGAGCAATGATTAGGTGTGAATCTCTGCTGAAGATGGAGAACATAAAGTGAGGAAAAATACACATTCTGCTCTTATAAAAGTATGTGGGAGTCTGTGAAAAGAGAAAGATGAGACTGTGAACAAAAGTAAGGGAGATGAGATGCAACAGGGAGATAAGATGGGTTAAGAGTAAGTCTGAATGGGTAGGACCTGGAGGAGGTGGGAGGCTTTAGGTATCTTAAAGTGGACGTAGTAATAGATAAAACCATAAGACGCACAACCGAGTCATATGTTGGGGAAGGGTGCAAACATCCTAGGTGCACTGATGAGTGCGTGGAAGGAAAGGTCACTATCTGACAGGCTACCTTTGAAGGTACAGTAGTTGCAGCAGATTTATGGATGTGACCTTTGGGCTCTAAATGCAGAAGAATAAAAGACAATAGAAGTGGCTGAGGCCACTGTGTGGTGTGAAGCAAGCTGATCTTGTATGCAGAGTACAACTGAAAGAATTGACCCAGATGTGCTGAAACATAAACATATAAAGATGAACAAAGAAAGACAGACTAAGAAGATATATGAGTCAGAATTTAAGGAAGGTAGGAACGGGGAGGAGGGCAACCAAGGAAATGGAAGGATGGAGAGAAACAGAGTTCAGGGTACTGGGGTCTGAAAGTCAAGGTAAGAGATGTGTATGAGAAAGAATACACGGATTTATGGGGCAGCACCATGCTGTCAATAAGCTGAATAAGGGCATATGGAAGAGTCAGGGTAACTCATGGAATAGTCTGTGGGGCTTGTCTGTGAATGACTGACTCTACTCTAGATGCATTTATACATGACAGATAGAGTATGGATGTGTGCAAATAGGGCCACTGTTCATCTGTTCCTGATGCTACCCTGCTAAGACAGGAGAAGAAGATGCGCAATCAAAGTATATAAATTAAATGATTCAACTAGTTTAAGATTTTTTTCACATCTTACTTGATCATACAGCAGCTTATAAAGTTCTTGTACTCCTGGAAGTATGTGAAGCTGCAGATATTCTGCATTCTCTTAGAATAATAAATCAAAAATATTAATGAACCAACCAACAGCATTATACAAAGGCTTCCCTGTTGTCTTGTCCCAAACTATTGTTGTCTCTCGCTGGTTAGTGATCCCAACGGCTTTGATATCCGCAGGATCAATTTCTAAAGTCCTGTAAATAGAGGGGAAAAAAATGCTAGAATACTCAGTGGTAAGCAATGTAATCTTAACATGTTTCATCTAATTAGGTCACATTTCCTTGTGACATTGTTCGAAAGAAATTAGTAAATCCACATTTGCTTGGATGATGAAAGATTATGGAACTTGGACATAAAAGTACAATAGCCCTATGCTGAGCCTACAATCTTCATAAACAGTATAGAAAATATACAGTTGGAGACAAAAGTATTTTACCCTGCATCTTCACTAACATTAGGCACAGAATGCCAGTTAACATATATGTAAGAGATGAAGTGACTTCCTTACAGACACTGATACATTTCTAAACAAAGATCCATTTTCTACAACATGCATCAAACCTCAACTTAAAGTATCCTGTTTCACTTGAATCTGATAATGTTTAAATCTCTATCACTGCAGCAAGTTTAGGTAAATGATAACTTGCACAGCTAAGCCTCACCAAACCTGCAAACTGTTCCAGGTGTATTGTAAAGAGACATGTTAATGGTTTTTTGAACTGTTCCATTAACATGGGCAAAGAGGGGAAAAGACATATATCAGTGACTGTACAATATATATATATTCCTCTAATCTTTTTAGTTCTATGTTTTTTAAGAGAAAAAATATCTTAACTTTGTTCATTTTAACAAACCACACATAAGTTGAGGATATGTGCAAGTGAACCATGACACTGCATGCATTTAATCCATACCACATCTAAAAGAAGGAAAGATACAAGACATTATAAAAAAATATGAAAATGATCCTATATTCTACCCTGCTCTGCATATGTGATAAGCAATTAAGATAAGAAGATTCTTTCAGCAGGAGAGGCAGCACATCAACATTAATCACATGGATCTTTTAGCTTAGTCCCAAGATCCACACATATTTCAGGAATGACCATGGATAGTGGCTTCAAAAATATGCAAAACCTGAAGCTGCAAATACCTTAACAAAAACTGTATTTGTTCTCTGACATGCAAGGTAACCTTAAAGCTCTCATGGACCTAAATGTATACTTTTCAGGTCCAACATCGATGGAATATTAAACAATTAACACTAATGACACATTAAGATTAAGAACTACAAATATGAAAATGGTTATATGTGATTATAAAAGAGAAAAATGTATGGAATGCAGCTGTTTGTGGATTAATCAATGGATCAATTACATCATATTGCAAACCATATAGTTTATGGGCATTACTGGTGTTATTTGGGTAAAAAATTGAGTAGCCACTAAAAGGGGATACAATGAAGATAGATTTTTTTATGCAATTAAGTATGCTTACACAATAAATTTCAGGTTCTACACACCTTAGGTTCTCAACTGTCTTTTCAATACATATCAAGACAGACTTGAGGAGTTCATTGGAATCTTGCTCAACCCAGCCTTCCTGTGGGTAAAGTTGAGCTACTTCTTCTTGATGATATGTCAGCACTTCTCCAGTTGCTGCTGAAAATACCTGGTGGAAAGAGTCAGCTTTGAGCTTATGGAAAATATGTTTTTAAGCTAGAATCCTCACTTGCCCTAACTCCATACAGTTGTCATATACTGCAGTCAAGGCCACAAGATTCAAAATATGTAATTATAATGTGGCCTGAAGGGCAGTGTGACAACACTCAAACGTAATGCTGTAATTACAACACATAAAATATTGTAGGGAGAGAAACAGAGGAAGAATGCATGGGATGGTGTATGCAAGGGAGGCATGTAAGGACAGGGATAAGTGGAGACTCTTTTGCCATGGCCACCCCTTGATGGGAGTTCCCAGAGGGAACGGGCATCAAAGATATAGACAGACAGTGATAGACAAGAACATTTAGCAAGTGGAAGATTAAAGTCATGAAAATGTTTGAGATACTGTAATTTACAGCCAGTAACACAGATATTGCTGAATTTATCATCATGAATACTGGACTACATGTGCAAAGTGCTCTCAGAAAAAGTGATCAAAATACAGACTGCTTCACTTTACTGCAATATGCACAGTAATAGCAAATATATGAACTTGACTCGGCTTAAGACTTAAAACATTCAACCTAAAGAAACGTATATGAACAAAAACTTGCTGGAATTACATTATTGTGATAACTTGTTTAATGCTCCTCCGTTGTTCAAAACTTCTAATATCATTGCACTTTTAAGCAATAATACTAATGCTGGGGTATGTATTACCAAAAATTCAGCTGATAACTACCCAAAAGGGTTGTGTGTTGAATATTCCCTAAAAAGAGTGTGATAAGTTTTATACGAGTCCAACTGGTAATGTTTTTTGGGTTAAACACATAAAACAGTGTTAGTTATGGTCAAGAATCAAATGCAACATCTGTTCGCCTTCGATATTTTGATCATTAAATTGACAGGAGCAATGCTAAAGTTGTGTATTTATCTATATCTCTGATGCCTGTTCCCTCTAGGAACTCCCTCAAGAGGGTGGCCACAGCAACAGAGTCTTCATAACTGGTAAACTCCAAAGCTGCTTCTTAGTCTTCGCTGCCTAGCCTTTTAAAGGTCAACGGCAGATGGCAACTCTAGTGCAGTGTTTCCAGAGGCTCCTACCAAATGTTCCAATAAACCACTTCTACCTAATGTTCCAAACTACTATTTCTACCTAATGCTCCTGCCTAATGTTCCTACCTACTACTTCTAACTAATCTTCCTGACTAATTTTCCAATATACTACTTCTATCTATTGCTCATACGATTTTTCCAAAAGGAAGGGCTAGTGCATAACGCTCACTGCTGGAAAATCTAGTTACAAAGAATGAGTTGTGTGAGTTAACTGTTGTCAAGTGTTATGTGTGACAAGGAGAGATTGTACGTTTCTGGTAAGAATGCCAGCAGTCCACGTGTGGATGAGGCAAAAAGTAGACAGCTATCTGAGTCAAAAGAGTGCAACTTGACAACCACTGAAGTGCTGGCTCACTACAGAGCCAACACTAACCCTCCCGATACCCAAGTGGATATGTACATATATACTTACATATCCCTGAGGTGAAAGAGTTCTACTCCCATGTTCCCCACATGTCGTAGAAGGCAACTAAAGGGGCGGGAGCGAGAGGCTGGAAACCTTCCCTTTGTATGTCAATTTCTAAAAGAGGAAACAGAAGAAGGAGCCTGGAGGTAGTGCTCGTCCTCCTCAATGGCTGACATTGGGGTGTCTGAATGTGTGTAACTAAAATCAGAAGAGAGATAGGTTGTATGTATGAGGAAAGAAACCTTGATGTTCTGGCTCTGAGTGAAATGAAGCT
>JAUUDW010619399.1:0-11732 GCA_032361385.1 Panulirus guttatus | reverse complement strand
TGTGTGTGTGTGTGTGTGTGTGTGTGTGTGTGTGTGTGTGTGTGTGTGTGCGTGTGTGTGTGTGTGTGTGTGTGTGGCTGCCTTTTGCCATGAGCTGTGGGGATAGGAAGGCACATTGTATGTTACGGTTGTGTAATGAGCTGTGCAACGGAACCAGAAACGTTCAATTGAGTCTGAGAAACTTCAGATCTGTTAGAAAACACTAATCGATCCCAAGGGTAAACAAAAGACTATAACAAGCACCTCTTGCGTACCATCCAAAAGGACTGAGTGGTAGAAAGAGGATCTAGCACTATAAGAACTCTGTACCAGAATCTATATAAAGATTTTATTAATAAAGACAGATATAGAGGGAGAGTACGTAGAGTACGTATAGAGTCTTTAGCTTTCTGTTGTTG
The DNA here is from genome assembly GCA_032361385.1 of Panulirus guttatus. Lineage (NCBI taxonomy): Eukaryota > Metazoa > Arthropoda > Malacostraca > Decapoda > Palinuridae > Panulirus > Panulirus guttatus. The sequence continues at coordinate 11,334 of JAUUDW010619399.1, read as the reverse complement.
TACAGCACCGCTGCACAGACGATGCAGTGTGTCCAGTGTGAAGACTGGGGAAGTAGTGTGTTTGCAGGATGACGGTGTGTGGGGACCCCTAGGACGCATGACGCCCCCATTATACAGCAGTTGGAAAGGATTCCCCAAGGGATATTTTTTTTCTTTCAATACAGACAGACAGTTCTAGACAGACAGACAGAGAGACAGACACAGGTCAGATATGCTATGGCATGAAATTAGCTGACAACTACGACGCTGTTTTGAGATTGACAGGGAACAAATATAAAGAGAAATTAATAAAACACCCTTAAACAAGTGAGGATAATGAAAAAAAAATCACCAAACGAACGTAAACAAACACGAAAAAAGTCGTCTTTCCAAACAAAACAAAACAAAAAACTCATCCCAACAAACACGAAAAACTAAACAAACAGAGTCGAGCGGGTCATTGTGGAGCGTCGCCTAATTGACACTTTCCCCCCTTAATCCAATCTGTGTTGAAAAGACGCGTCCACAGCCTAAGGCCTTTTTCTTGCCTGATCATCCCATACAATGGTCGGCCCGTACACACACACACACACACACACACACACACACCTCTATGAGGCCTGAGGTATCTCTGGCCAACCGGGAGTATCTGCAAGAAAAAAGATGAGCAGCCTTCTGGCAGTATCTGCAAGGCATGGCAAGCAGCCCCCTCCCTCCCCCTCGCCACCTGCCCCAGGTTATCTATAAGGCAAGGTGACCAACCTTGAGGGAGCATCTGCAAGGAAAGGTGAACACAGAACAGCCTTCTTGAATATCTGTATGGCAAGGTAAATAGCCTTTTCGGAGTACGAGCAGTCCTTTAGAGTATCTGGAAGGCAAGATGCTCAGTCCTTTGAAGAAAATAACTGTTTTGGCAACGAAGGTAAATGGGTGACTAGGTACAAATGACTGCTTAAGTTCGCATACTTGGTTGAGTCAATTGATAAATCTCTATTTGTAATTATAACTATTTGCCAAGCACAGGAAGAGAGTTTTACAGTCGCGGGGCACCATTTTTTGAACGTTTTTCACTGTTATAAAACATTTCAAACTTTTGTATCATGTCAGCATTCACAGTCTTATGACATAAAGCTTAATCCATCTATCTTACTTGAAAGTTATTTCTTCGGATCTTTTCTAAGAAGTTTCTTGTTTGACATCACATCTAGTTTTTCTATCTTCGCATCTTTAGTAGAACTGGTCAGAAATATCAAACTAGTTTAGAAACCTGAAGGCTAAATCAAAGTCATCCCTTACTCTTTTCTTTTCCAGCATGGATGAATTTATGTCTATCCTCAACTCTCTTTAGTACCATTTCTGTTGTCTCGTCTTCTGATACATCTGTATTAGTTCTTTGTGCCTCTTCATGTACGGTGACCAAACTTGAGAAGCATATTTTAATATTGGCTTAACGTGTACTGTGAGCAGCATTTTCACTGTTGCTTACTTCACAGTCTTCTAAGGTGATGTTTTGGAGACAGGTCAAGTACAAATGTCGACTCCCAAGTCCCTTTCACACACAGACTGCAGAAATTTAAATCCTGGAAGCTAACATTTTGAATCAAGCCTTGCCTCACTGAGTCCCATCCTCAGTCCTTTGTATTTACTAGAAACAATTTCATCAACCATGTATCAGATCCACTTTGGAGTTTGACTATGTCCCTTTGTACGCTGTTGTATTCCGCAACACTTCTTTTCTCCTTTTTAAGACCCTGGCATCATCTGCAAACATGTTTAGGTACGAGTCCAAGCTTTCTGGCGAGTCAGTTATTCTAGAGATCAAGAAGAGCAACGGTTCCAGGACCAAGTTCTGAAACACGCTACTCCTGGCCCCTATCCCCTCTTCGTGAGAGCTCTGACAAGTGTCCTCTGTTTTCGTAAGAATGATCGACTAATTTTGAGGAATTTGTAGAAATTTACAACCTCATGATTATTCAGCGCATCTTATTCACAAACTTAAAAACTTTATACACAAATGTATTTTGGCTTCCACTTAAAAAGCTCAACATTCTATTCACATTGACACTGCAGGCTAAAATATCTTCAACGCTTATTTCTTCTACTGTTAACACATAACTTATATTCTAGACCCCTACATTTTTGACTGGAGTACATGACCTTTTTACGAAATGATTTTGGTCAACACGGTATGACCAATCCTCAGTCGACAGACGTCTCAAAATGTTAATTCCTGTTGGAAGTGGAAGGCCATACTTCAACATCTTTAACTTTCGTCGTTTGTTTCTTTTTGAGCTTCCAAGTCTCATCTAGCTTGATGTTTGCATCTAACAATTATCTATGATGCCAATACAGTAACTGTGGTATAACTAGCCTATCTACATCGCTATATGTGGCTGATTTAGCCCTAGCATCCGCTGATACCATGTCCTGGACAACAGCAAAATTCTGCATTCTTCTGCTATGAGTGGACTTCAACAAACCGATCTTGGACGTTTTTGAACTATGGGATGCACTGCAACTTGATATAGCTTGGAGTGCACTCTGGGAACGGAGTACATTGTTAATCTTATATTTTTCTAAGATTTTTCAATTGATATAAAGCTAGCCTGAATAACATACAGTTGAAGAAGATTCTTCTGGTAGTTTTGATGTATGAGATTCCTTTCGAATAAATACAGCAAAACAAAGAACTTCATAACATTTTGAGACATTAGTAAATATCTCTCTTCTGTTTGTAAGAAAAACATGAAACCTGATGACATTTACTTTCCGATAATACAACAAATGTTTAGCCGTTTTCATCTAACACCTCCAAAGTTTTGTTAGAAACCCACAAGAGAGGAAACCAAACAAAACCTACTTCTCTCACCGAGTTATTCTCCAAACCACTCTCATTAATGCCAATTAATCATTTAAGGGGTTTAGAAAATTTTAGATGTTTATTAAATGGTTCAGTCCTCTCAGCAGCTAAACTCACACTTAAAAGTATGTTTAGATGGTGTACATTTCAGCCTAAAGAGATTCTTTTAAGCAAGTTCCTGGAGTCTTAGATTAATAAGGAAGCTGACCCAGAACTCTCGATACGGGCCTTACAGGATCTGAACTTTGCAGTGCGTATTCTGATATTTCAGCCACTGGGAATCTCGTCAAAGTGAAGAGACTGACAGATATCAAGAGTGAGGAAAACGTCAACTATTCTCAGGATGTCGTCAGCGACCGTAGTCCAATTTCGATCGACAATTAATTAAATAACCCCTGCATGGTTACCTACTCTCCAGGAATAGTGAGACACTGCCATAAAAAAGGCTGAACGATTAGGATAGTATATATCAAATCAAACATACAGTACACAAATATCATCTGCACTATCCAAACTCATGCACACACAAAAGTATTAAACGCACAATCGTGTACGTCTTTACAAATATCTACATATGTAGTTAAATCAAATCACACACACAAAAAAAAGAATATGATTTAGGAGCATGAAAATAGCCACGTGGAAAATGAAACACAAAGATCCAATCGCTTTGGTGAATATTCCCTTAATCAGGATTCGAGATTCCTTCTGTTTCCCTGATAAAGCGAGCACCCACAGAAGCGCTCGGGTTCTTCGTGTTTCATTTTCCACGAGGCTACCAGCACATCCAACTATGTACACGCAAAACACACACACACCCCTCTGCCCATACCATCATTTGGCCAAGGACACTTTCAAAATCCACCGTGACTTCACTTATACAGGCGACGATTCAAGGAAATACGATAATCAGAGACGAAACAATATCATAATCTTCTTAAAGAAAAAAAAAGGGGGTTTGAGAAAAGGAACCAAGATGAGATCGGCAGATGACTATAGTCCATATGATGATAAGCATTTAGTGCCAGTTTCTTATATCAGCTTCTATAATCTCCCTAATCTTTTAATTCAGTAGCCTCAAATTTGGTCTGAAGGCTATGACGCAATGGTCACTGTCGTCTGGACTTACGAAACAGTCGCTACTTAAGCGTTGACTTACGACAACACCCTTAGAATCACGTGAAAGTTCTACGTGGAATCTTACCGTGTTGTGAACATGGAAGACAACACGTCTTATTGTGTTGTGGAGACGAGACAAACTTACTGTGGAGTGGGCCGACGACCTTGAGCACGTGAGTACGACCCTTCAGCACGGCACTGCGTTACGACCCTTGGGTATGAATGTCCTGATCTTTGACCTGATCTTGAACGGTCAGGTCAAAGGCCAAACCATTATACCCAAGGGGTTGCATCTCCGTGTTTCAGATAGCGAATCGTCGTGCCCAATGATCTCATCGCCAATCTCAAACATCGCACAATTGTTCTCAAAGATGGCACCATCGTGCGCGGGGTACAAGACGCTGTAATCTCACAGGGACCTGTCGCTACGCAAGGTAGGTGTTCAGGTGGAAAGCACCTGGATCCTTTCGGCTAACTGAACTCGTCTTCACAAAAAAAAATTTCGCTGGTACTCACGGAAAACTGTCAAGCTTCTTAATTTGATGCAGTGCGAGATATAACTAACGGAAAATAGTTCTTTATCAACTTTTAAGATATTCATCGATCGTTCATGTTGGACAATGTAATGTTAAGAGAACTTAGAAATATGTCATGACAAAATTACTTACGAATTATTACATATCTCAGATGAAGATGAGGTTGAAAAGTGGGTAGAACAAAGGATGAGAGAGTAGAAAAAACTAAGAAAATAAGAATAATGAAAGAAAAGGAGAAGTGAAAACAAGAGGAAGCATAAGAGAGGATTTGTCCCGTTTTCTAAGCTTTAGATTGCTGCGCAGCTGACGAGTATCTGTAGTTACTTACGAATAGATACCGCGGATATTTCACCCTTTGGGGTGCAGTGAGCAAGGACTGTTGCTGTACCTTCCCACCGCGAGCTGGTTTGGATATGAGAGAAAGCGGTGGAGGGGATAAAGGAAGCGCCTCCTGGTGTAGTATGAACATTCTCATTGAGAAGTGAATCACGACCTATCTGAACCCCTTGGGGCAAGATGATTCTACCCTCGAGCACACAATGGCACGAACCATAAGCACGAAAGTATATGGCCCTTGAGCACGACGATACGACCCTTGGGTATGATGGTGAAAGGCCAGGCCACCGCACCCAAAGTAATACATTGTTGCATTCAAGGTCGTTCTCAAGGGGAGGTCAAGATCTTTTACTCTGTTAGTTCGAATGATTAACATATATTTTTCTTACCAACAATTAGCCTCAGAATGTCCTTAATTTCCTGCTGTTCATCAGCAAACATCTCCTCTGGTCTTATATCTATCGACAGAGAACAGACAAAAACAGTTTAAGCAGAATGGGTTAGTAATTACCCCCCAAGAGCCATTATGTGCAGTGAGAACTTGTCTCAGTATCATCCCTAACACCTTAAGAAGGTCTTCAAGATCCTTCCAACTAGCGGTTATACCCTGAAGACCCGGGCAAATTGATAAGCTTAAAACCCGAAAAATCAACTAGCCGATCAACCTTTCGCATGTATCCTAAAAACCTATAATTAAAACCTACTAAAAATGAAGCAGAGAAAAGTATTTGGGGCAGATGTAAGCAAACGGACATCGTCACCTTGATGTCGCTACATCACCCTGAAGGACATCGACCACCAGTAACTGCCTGAGGATCCAAGACAAAATCATGTATACATAATCGAAAGAGGTCTACTGAAGGTAACACGACACAGTGTGTGTGTGTGTGTGTGTGTGTGTGTGTGTGTGATTCCTTGAGATTCGGATAATAAATGTTTAAAGAGCGAGGAAAATAAAAAGTTCCCAAAACAATAGCTAACCTCCATTATGCCAGACTGGAGGTTGAGAATTAAGTGCTACACCAAAAGTAATATAACGTACACCCACAATCCAAAGTTTCCACACCCCCTAGCTGAGTATTCGCAGAGTCCAGGGTTGTGATAAGGCGCGGCGATCGGACGCAGACTTGTTCTAGCTGTTTGTAATGAGGGACCACGGTGGTTAGGCTACATTCCACCACAACGACACTCACAATCATAGCACACGGGCGTAGGAAGGAATTATTTACGAACATTGAAATGTCATGCACCTGCATAACAGATGCATGTATAACGTTACTGGCAAGCGCTCCAAAGACATGTTAGGAGTGGCACATGAGAAACCCTGGGGCGTCCCACAACACTGGTTTGAACCACTAGATGCGAGACCTCGTATTAGTCATGAATCATCATCGTTGACAGAGGGTGGGCTGAAGGTAAGATGAGGGATATGAAAAAGGAGTTATCATAACCAAGGAAATATAATCATTTAGTTATATTATATAATCATTTAGTTATATTTTCTATGAATTTCACAAGAAATGCAGCGTACATAAGGCAATGAGGTCACATAATGTGGAGTCACTCCACATACCCGTGTCCCGTGTAACGGGGTCTCCTTCAGCGCCTCACCGCTGACGTCCAATACGTCTAAAATCTCGGCGAAAAACTGCTCACCTCTTCATGGTCGTCCACCATCCTCACTACGAATTCCTTAGTTGGACCGAACTATAGGTGTTGGTTCTTCCAGTTGCTGCCGGTTGTGACGGGCACCAACAAGTCAATGTTTAAACGTTTTAAATGTCTGTACACCATCTGGAGATGCTCTTAATATTAGCTAAACACTGTTCTTAAGTTCACCAGTTCCTAACCAGTTTTCGCTAAGCAACACTGAGGTAACACTGCCTAAAATCGGCTCCAAAACGACAGTACAAACACAGACACACTGGGCATATCCACACGGCGCCGATGCTCTGGCTGAAGTAACTGAAAAGCCGGACGGTAAACAAGGAGGATGTATGTATTTAAGACGAGTAACTATCCCTCATTACCAGAACCTTTCAAGAGTTGTCAAAATTTGCCACCAGCGCCATCTAATGGGTAAGGCTAATAACTTGGAAACGAGACGTGTAGAGAATGGGCATAGATAAACAGAAAGTGTGTTTAAAGAGGGACAATAAGTAACAGGGAAGGCTCAGAGAAGAGCATTTAACATAGTACCAAAATTACGAGAAAAGTTACAGGTTAGATGCCTTACGTCTGTCGAACAATGCAAGATCGAAGAGTAAGTGGCGACCTGATCACAACCTTTAAGTTTTTAAAGCAACGTAATAAGTAATTCTTCAATTGATGCAAGGGATACAGCAATCAAATGCCAATAACATGAAATCAAACAACATGCAAGAAAAATATAAAGAAGTAATTCAATGTTATAATGAATGAAAAAGAGTGAGGAGATTGTTGATATGGACGGCAAACACAAGCTTTAAAAGATGTATTGGTAGTAAAATATGGTCAGGTAACACTGGGACCCTACGAGTGTAAAATTCCCTTCTGTACAGTACAAATAGATAATTACATGCACACACACACACACACACACACACACGCAAATGAAAAAACAGTTTAGTAATACTTCTAAAAATGGTTATAGGGTAAGTACAATTATGTAGCTGACTTGGCGATAACAGACACTCAATTCAACCTTCTCTCCAGCACAACCATAACTTCATTTCAAGGAGTTAAATGATGATTTGCTGCGGGTTGTAAGGCAAGTAGGGAGGTTACTTGGAGATAACGGTTATTAATCAGAACTTTTTTTGCCGAAGAATTATAATTCTATCTAAAAAGGATCCTCGTATATTAACACTTGCCCCTTGCTCCCTCTCCTAAAGTGGTAAACACACACACACACACACACACACACATTAACACATACACACACACACACACATTAACACACACACACACACACATATTCACACACACACACACACACACACACACACACAGCGTTGTGGGACGCCCCAGAGTTTCTCATGTGCCACTCCTAACATGTCTTTGGAGCTCTTGCCAGTAATGTTATACATGCATCTGTTATGCAGGTGCATGACATTTCAATGTTCGTAAATAATTCCTTCCTACGCCCGTGTGATATGAGTGTGAGTGTTGTTGTGGTGGAATGTGAGCCTAACCACCGTGGTCCCTCATTACAAACAGCTAGAACTAGTCTGCGTCCGATCGCCGCGCCTTACCTCAACCCTGGCCTCGGCGAATACCCAGCCAGAGGGTGTCGAAACTTTGGATTGTGTGTGTACATTATCGCTACAGTTATGAACTAAGATAATCATAAATGGCAAGAGCGGATTATCTTAATGAGGATAGGTCTATTGGGCAAGACCTCTTCGATGTGAAATCTTAGGAGTACAGTATGTTGCAATGGTGGGGGGGGGGGGAGCGTGCGGTACCGTCCCACATCTCATTAGCATAAGGTGTTAAGTCCTCTGAGGGAGGTCTTGGGAAACCTGCGTTACGAAACTGTTTGACGAGGCGAGGCTGCCGTCTCCTTACATGCGTCCCTCTCATCTGCAGGAGGAGGGGATGATGAGCAGGAGAAAGGAAGGGCGGGAGAGGGAGAGGAAGGGAGGGAGAGAGAGTAACTTTCAATTTAGGCAGAGAGAGTTATATAGAGCTACATAGACACACAGACCAACACAAACCCAAAGTCCAAGCAAGGTGGTCTGGCCTTAACACTCCTTGAAAGAGAGAGAGAGAGAGAGAGAGAGAGAGAGAGAGTGCACCTGCTTTTGAATACTTACGACGAGATTTAATCAAAAGTCAGAGCTTGCGCGTAGGGTTCACCGCAAAAACATTTAGAGTTACGAACAAAGACTCGTGCGAGTTACGTGCTGTCAGGCGTTGTGTGTGAGATGGAGAGATTCGCACACACGGGGACTGAGTGCCAGAAGCCCATGTGTGGGCTAAGCAGAAAGAAAAGACAGCTACTTGTGCCAGAAGATTGACACTTGACAGCCACTGAAGTGCTCGATCACTGAGCAGTCGTCTCTAACCATGTTGCGACACAGACAGGGAAGTACCGGTAACACACCTCTCTGATCGGTGGCTGCCTACTGCCTACCAGGAGAGAGAGAGAGAGAGAGAGAGAGAGAGAGAGAGAGAGAGAGAGAGCGAGAGACTTCATCACATCCCGGATAAGAAGCGACCCCAGAACTACACACACCATGCAACAAAATGGGATTTAGACACACACGGCTGATAACCTACCCCCACCTCACTCAACTGCTTACACCGCCCTTTAAGCATGCAGAGATACTACACATTAACCCTGCACAATGACACCACTTTCAACACTCCCCCGAAGCCAAGCATAATTAATAGGATGAGCCACACAAAAAGTCGCATCTCCCCCACGAAATGATAAAGGTAGCCAAGTCCAGGGATTCAACCATTGTGTTTCTGGGATCTTTCTCTCTCTCTCTCTCTCTCTCTCTCTCTCTCTTCTGGTACTTATGGGGTACAGTTATCATAGCGAGAGGTCTGAACCTCTTCTATCTAGTGGATCCTTTTATCTTCACGTGCGCTTAAAGGGAAGTGAGTATAGAGCAAACAAACCATTATCAATCTATCACGGATAACTTTACTGTACTGTGGATGATACCTGTACTCGGCAGTCCCGGATGTACGCAGACAGTTACAAAGGAGGAAGGAGGGGGAGAAGGGACTCATTAAAGAGGCGCTAAAGCCTCTAGAGAGAGTTTAGACAATTCGAAATGAACGTGCCAGTGGTTCAGGTGCTACTCGTTGGTGCCACATCGCATAATGCGATGTGACCAGCGACATGCGCACTCCTATCCCACACGACCTTGTAAGAAGCGATTGTAGACTTCTGTGCTTATATAAAGGGTGCAACTTCAATATATGGAAGGGCGCAAATCTAGTTTTCCAGTTTATTAAAAAAAAGGGGGAGTCGAATATAGCTATGCTCTCACGCACCTTCCCCCTTTAAATCAGCCGCTGGCACTCAGTGAGTTTGAAGAGAGAGAGAAAAAAAACTAGTTCGACTGTTATCGTACTGAAGGGACAAGAGATTCTAAGAAGTGGGGCTAATAAAATCGCACACACGAATCTAAATTATTGTACTCAAGGAGTTCAGTTCGCGTATGTGCGGGTGGCGGAGCCGTTGTCTTCAAGGACGGTTAGCAATCGTACCCAAGGACGCCACCAGGACGAGAGGGCCATGGCGTCATGCCCAAGGTAGGGAATCACTTTCCTAATGGGAGTTATAGTGGCGGACACCTACTCTTTCTAACGTCACTGTGGTGCTGATCGTACGTGGATGGGCTGCCAAGTCGGAGCGGTTCGCTCGCCAACCCATCCACCAGACACCAACCCATGTCTCCAGGGTGGGCATCAGGACCAGAGATCTTCACCGTGGGCGTCAGGGCGTGCGAGCTTGGGTTTTGGGGGCGTGAATTCATAATAACTGGGGCAGGCTATGATACATGCCGAGGGAAAACTGGTTCCCGGCCACAAAGGTAGGTAATGGATGAAGTCGTCGTACACGCAGGAGAGGTCAGGCCGATTATATGCATCGAGGACTTCCCTCAAGGGATGGAAGGCAAAGCACGAAGTGGGCTCCCACGGCCGTCGGGCGCGCGTTCAAGGAAAAACAGTTCGCTTGGGTGATGAAGAATGAATGACACTAGTTCGTGAGTAGTATTTGTGCGGTTTGGAGAGTTTTGCATTCGTATTGCCCAGTCTCTTAACCTTGTGTATATGTCCCAAGTCTTTACTCCTATGTATGTAAACAAACACACACACACACACACACACACACACCAGCTTAATTCAGGTGGTGTCCATTTATCGACAAACCTCGAATTGAGGTTGAATACCTAGGTTGGGTGTGGGCCGACTGCCACGCCCACGATGCGAACTCATGCGGGTCCGACCCCGGGCTGGCCCGTGCTGACTCACGTGTGTAAACTTCTTTATATCCATTTAATTGTTTATTTCTTTCATGTTTAATGATTCGCGCAAACTTACAGTTCCTGATAACGACAAGTCTGTGATCGTGTCTCAAAACGTTAAAGAAGTAATAGATATTTACAGAAAGTGAAGTATGTCTTGTAACACTTCAGTATCTGGGAAATGAGTGAGTCTTACCCCATACCCTCTCATCTACCACACCTCACACCTTTCACACATGTCCACCTACCCCATCCTCCTCACCTTTGTCTATTTATTCCTTCCTCCTCACCTCAAGGCTCTTACACGCGTCCCTTCCCTCGACACCAAAGGCCTCTCAACAAACGTCCCGCCTTCCCTCATGGCCTCAGGCTAACACTCCAAGCCTGATCATCACCGAATGACTGGAAGCTTCAGAATGTGAAACAAAGTTTCATAAAAACAAGTAGACAGAAAACGCACTTCGAACTACCGCGCTAATCAGTCTAACTTTAGCTTTAGGTAAAATTTTACTACCTATAAATTAAGGATAAAATC
>JAUUDW010619289.1:0-11732 GCA_032361385.1 Panulirus guttatus | reverse complement strand
TGTGTGTGTGGATGCAGAAACATTCCAGCATGGAAAATTTTCACAAGGACACAGAGAGACAAGTACTCTCAAGCAGTCTCAAATATTTCTTCCCGTGTTTAGGATAGGCACATATAATAAAGTTACGAAGGACAACGGCTTACAAGCTCTTGATCTTCTAGGGCCGTGGAATCATGTGCACTGCACCTCTCCGCCTCATCCCTCACTACCACAACCTGGCAGTAGACCACACCATCCTCCTGAAGACGCTCTTATCTATCATCACCGTCTGATGCAGACTGTCTTCGCTCTTCTCTCAACTTTACCGTACCGTAAACAACCCGAAATTGATGATGCCTGCAGCGTGCGGTGTCTGAGACAAGAGTGGGTCTGTCCTGTAGGCGCGTGAGGCCGAGCGTGACAGACGGTGTTTGTGTTGCCGGCAGTGAGTGGTGACTTGTGGTGAGGATGAGAAAGTGGCTTGGGTGCGTGACCAGGCTCTGCACCAGCTCCTCATCTCCCATAAACTGCTCCTGTCTCCACACGCTCACCCACGTAATGGTTCTCGATTTTCCCGATATATGTACAGCTCAACTACAGGAACGCCTCTCATGGTCGATGTGGTCTTCCCTAACGCCATGCGAAAGACAAAGGCTTTGATTCCTCTCAGAAGGATCTTCCGATACTGTCGGTGGACGCAGTACCTTCACTGCTCAGGAATTTTATTTTCACCCATGTTACTCGTCTGCTTTCACTCCCTCGCTGAGATAGCTGTGAATACTTTCTCCATTTCAGTTTCTGTGATGCATTTTCTACTGTCCTGTAATTCATAGGATTATCTCTTCTCCAAATCTAGGAAGCTTTGGAAAATAACAAAACTGGAATATCTCATCCCGGATGAAGGTGGAGTGAGCAGCTGCTGAACTGGGTTGAAGGTGGAGTTAGCAACTGCTGAGCTAGGGTGGAGGTGGAGTAGCAGTAGCTGAGCTGGGGTGAAGGTGGAGTTAGCAGCTGCTGAGCTGGGTTGAAGGTGGAGTTAGCAGTTGCTGAACTGGGGTGAAGGTGGAATCAGCAGCAGCTGAGGTGGGTTGGAGGTGGAGTTAGCAGCTGCTGAGCTGGGGTGGAAGTGGAGCCAGGAGCAGCTGAGGTGATTTTCTTCCTAAATTGTACTTAAAAGTCGAAATCTTTTGGTGAGAAAATTAATCAGTTCTCTTCTCTTTTCTCTCTGACCGTAGTGTAACAGCGGCCACTTGTGTGAGACATAAAATGGCCACAGCACGGAAGCAAGATATGCATCGGTGTCTCATTATAGTAATGACTTCACTGACATCTTCTGGCAAGAAGGCTTGAGGTACAAACTAAGTACCCAGCTTGAGCTTCCACGTTACCATCCCCCCCCCCTCCTTCCAGATTAAAAAGTCCAATTACGTATGCAGCCGAACGATGCGAATCAAATACAAATATTCCTATTCAAACTATTGAAATCAAGCTGGCAGAGATGATAAGTCCGACCGCTTTCGACTCAACTCTGTCAAGTAGGGATGCAGAGATACAACAACCTTAGATGTGATAACAGTACTACATAAAAGGACGGATCAGTCCTTTGTATAAACGGAGCAACTGTTCTGAAGAAAAAAAGTAATGACGTCTTAACAGGACTCCCAGTTTCTTAGAAGCATATTGAGCTGTTCCTGCAATGATGGATTTCCAAGATAGAGTGGATGTTACAGTAATACCAAGACTGGGTCTTAGAGGAATTAAACCAAACTAGATTTCACCTACCCCACTGAGATATCCTGTCCAAGTCTAGGTTCATTGAGGAGGTTGTGTCGAGACGAGATGCAGATCGAGTGAGAGAAGGAGCAGAACTGAAGATGTGGAGGAATGCAGTGTATGAGTGCATTTGGTTATTTGTATAAGAAAAGAAATTGTTGATAAAAAGGATAAAGACTATAGGGGACAGGACAGAGCCTTGAGGGACTTCGCAGTTTATGGAGAAAGGGGAAGATGCTGATCCATCAACAACCACGGAGATAGATCTACCTGAGAGGAAGCTAGATATGGGCGAACTAAGTGAGGAAGGGAAGCTTAGAGATGAGACCCAGATGCCACACCCTGTCAAAAGCTTTGGATATGCAAGGGCAACTACATAGAATTCCCCAAAATCTTTAAGGAATGAAGACCAGACGTTAGTAAGATATGAGAGAATATCACCAGTTGATATCGCCTTCTGGAAGCCATACTAGTGATCAGATAGAAGACTTTGAGAATCAAGATAACCGAGGATATGGAAGTTGAGGAGGGACTCAAAGACTTTGGAAATAGTAGAAGTCAAAGCAACAGGACGATAGTCAGAGAAGTTATAACTGTCACCCTTATAGGAATGTGATGTGAAAGCGAATGCTTCCAAGAAGGGAAAGTTCTGGTTTTTAAACAGAAAGGGAACAGACGAGCAAGCTCAGAGGCACATTTTTTCAATGCACAGGAGTGGATACCATCAGGACCATAAGCCTTGCTTGTGTCCAAAGAGGGAAGTTCTTTTCAGCCAGCTCGAAAAAGAGGGGTGAAGGAAAGTTGAGTCATCCAAAGTAGAGTTGGAGAAGCAAAAAACAAAAATAGACAGCTATAGTACCGTAGCAACAGAAAAGTGAAGGAAAGGTAGAGCGACAGTAGTCAGCGATGCCCTTAGCTAAAGGTCAGAAAGACCCATCATTGGAAGACGAGGACAGGTTATCACACTTCCTTTTAATAAAGGAACGCTTTTCCTCACGAGTAACATGCTTGCAATGATTACGGGCAGTAATGAATGCTGGGACTGGAAGAAGAGGTCGTCTTGGAGGAAGAGGGGAAAAATGCTTACATTCCAGCAACAATAACCTCTAATTTCGTCTGGCGGACACGGAAGCATCGCTTGAAAAGAGACAATAAAGTAACCAGGGAAAGTCAAAAAAAGAATTTTCGTAAGTTAATCCAATCAACTTTGTTAAGGTGCCAATATCTACGTTTAGAAGTGGGTGCTGGATAGGGAGGTGTGTTGATGTTGGGATAAGCACAAACAACGCCTTTGAACTGAAATCATGAGTGGTTATTATAGCTGAATATGAGGTAGAGACAAGTGAGAACATCAGAATGAACCTGATCAAACCAGATTAATCCAAAAGAAACTTAGTCAAACTAACTAGATTCAATCTGGCTTAATCTGATTCAACCCCATTCACTTTCACGAGGGCAGTCACTTGGAACCTCCAGCGGGCATTTAGACTATTACCAAACAATCTTTCTGCTTACAACAGAACACCACCGTTACCAGTCTCAAGTGCTTGTGGGAAGAACTTTTCGTCAGACGTGACACCAGAGCTGATGTACCTGTAACCAATGTGTTAGTGGCTGACGACAACTAAGAAGGCTTGACCATTGAGGAATTACTTGAGATGACACCCAGTCATTTTGAAAGGGTCGTTCGCGTTGTATGGCCAGAAGTAACGATACTATCAGAACTGGAGGAAGGCCACGGACTATTCAGTCCCTTCTTATCCTTCAAGCACGGTGCCTCCCTCTCTAAAGACCCTTGAAGGTCGGTTTATATACTATGACATTTATGTTGATATATTCACCCAGTGAGTGCATCAACTATTTTCTCGAGAGGCAAGGGATCGCGAAAGATAGTATTACCTCATTAGGCAGACCACTTCAACATCCTACACCCCTGACTTGTGCTTACCGTGCCCAAACATTATTGGAGTAATACGGTAAGATCAAGGATCCAAAACGCATAGCACCTGCTCTCTGCCTTTCTGAGATGGATGGGAATCAACCCGGATGTGACCGCTGTATGTTTTGCAAAGCTTCTACTGAAGGAATTCGAAAGTGACATAGACTTACGGAAAACGAGCCATAGGCAGACCCATTATGTACGGAAGCATAAAGGAGGCCATCGACAGCACATCAGTAAAGCATGCCCTCCAGCGGCCTATGATATGCCTTCCCTCTTCATTAAACGGATTCTTTTGGTTACAGAGAAGTACGTATAAGGACTTTCAACTTCTATATGAAATTTGAGAAGTAAGAAGGCTACCAGCTAACCTACTCACCCATCTATATCTAAGAATGTCCTTTTTTTTTGAATCAGGTATTCCCAATCACTAGTCTTTTCCAGCACTCTACTCCACAAACCGTTTACCACTTTCATTCATATCAGTAGGTACCCGAGTTATAACCTCAACTCACACCACTACCATCATCATCATCTCTCCTACCACCTCCACCACCACTATCATCAGCATCCTTACCATCCCCGCTCGCCCCACCATCATCATAAATCCCTGCTCGAACAGCCATCACCATTAATCATCTCTACTTCCGGCACCGTCATCACCATTGCCCTCTCGCACCACCATCATCCTCACCATCAAAACCATCCCTACCCGCACCACAGCGTCACCCTCGCCGATGATAGACTCATCAGAACGACACACGTCTCTTGCGACAGCCCCATCACCTACGTCTTGAAATATCTGAGCCCACGTTGAGCAGTTTCTTGAGACTGATGACTTTTCTTTCGTATCTGGAGCTACTCATGGCGCTCGGGCTGACGAGGACCCTTCTCACTGACGCGGGGAGTTATGGAGTTGTCTTCTCCTCCGATGTCTTATTTTCGCCAACAACACTGGTGTACACCGGCGCTAGCGTCAATGAATACGAGGAATGAGATGTCAAAGCTCTGCAATTTTCGTATCCGAAAAGTATGATATCCTCTCTCTCTCTCTCTCTCTCTCTCTCTCTCTATGCCACTCATAAGTGCAAATTACACGTATCCAATGCGAGGAACGGGAGCCACAACCCACCGAATGAAAAACACACAACTGCCCCCGTTGTCGGCGTCTTCAAGCGAGAGGAGTGATCTGCCTCGTACAGCAAAGCTCATCAGTTCATCGCACCAGGTTTCATCAAGCTGTCTTGCAAGAAAGGAGACAAAAATATTAGAGCAGGTCTGATCTGATCCACACCGCCGCTAACAACCTTTGCTGCTGACGCGGCAGATAATTATCAATAATCAATCAATCTTCAACCGCAGCTTCTTATGATTACACCCGGAGGTGCTTTACTAGTACTGGCTTTACTGCTGCTGGCCACGGAACATGTGTAAGGAAGCCTTATGCATCAGTGCATTCATTAGCAAACGACAGCTTTCGACCATCTTTTTTAAATGCAGTAACTTGGATGGCCTGTCAAATGCGGAGATGTTCAAAAGCGATCGTATTTCCCGTTCCAAAAAAGTAGAACGAAAAAAAGAAATTAGATAGTAATCATAACAATGAACGGATGGAATGCCCTAATGGACTGACGAAAGGTTTCTTAACCGCTTTGAGTTCGAACACAGGGCCTCCGACTCGCCAGGACGACATTCAGGCCAATTCCCACCTCTCTCTCTTTCTCTCTCTCTCTCTTTCTCAAGACTTACTTCTAGACCTTTTCTCGTTACTGTGGCTCCCATACAGTTTTGGTATTGCTCTCAAAGACGCAAGTCTTACGTGGATGAAACGTGTTAGATCGCTGCTGCTATACTCAGTGCCCCTGCAATGGTATCTTGACAGATCATGTGTGTGTGTGTGTGCGCCCTCCCGTTGTGCGAGTAAAGTCTTGGATTGATCGATGCCTGCGTCCCATTCCACCAGGAGGTGTTGCGCTGGCGCTACATGAGCAGCTACCGAGACGGAATGTTACCGTCAGCCTCACCAGCCTCGCCTGCTAACTACGTACCATTTCTCGGCGAGCGACGCTCAGGGTTTTATAAGTTTTGCACGGATGGGGAAATAGCCATCAAGCAACGCAGTTGGCAAAGGCATGGTGAGTGATTTAAATCATACTTGTTGTCTAGTTACAACGGGACTATTCACCCCCACTCGAACGGTCATCTTCGAGGATGTTATTGTTCATAAATCTCACTTACTGGATAAACATACTCTCGTATCCATGACGCTACAGTTTTCCTCCTCGGTGGGAAGACGACGCAAGAGCTTAAGACGAACTCAGAAGAGTCCTTCAGTTCCGTTCCGCGCCGTGTCTCTCCTTTGCTTGCCCTCCAGTTTCTTGAGGCACGTCCTGTTCTCTTTGAGAGGATTAATCTCTTTTTACCCTGTGCCTCTTCCTACCGTCGGTATGTTGATTGGTAATCTATTGTTACTAGTTCCTTCTTCATCTTTGAAGCAATATATTCTCTATCTATTTTGCTTATCTGTTACATCTAGTAGCACAAAGATATATTTTCGCTCCCCTTTTGTGTGTTCTTTTTCAGTATTTTTCTTCTGCTTGTTTTTTTTATTGGTTATGGCTGTCCATCATCCACTTTCACCCCGTTTTTCTTCTCTCCAGCTTCCAACATCTTTTCTACAGGTTCCCGAGCAGGTGACGCATATTTCACTCATTTCCAGTTAATGTCAGAGCTTCTGTTTGCCTCACTTATCACCTGGGTTAGTGCATCTTCCCCGACAACCCGGTGATCGTAATAATGAAGACTCGAACGCGGGGAACTTTATAGGATGTGGAGAGGGGAGAGGAGATCCGTGTTTCAAGCTGGAGTCTGGCTCACCAGCCCGTGTCCCTCCCTAGCCCCCAACCATCCAACTGTGACTGTGAGGTGGTCCATTCTACCCTCAGCAATTTTTGACCCTCTCTACATGCAGCCTGCGTTCGAGACGACTTTGGTAACCATGGCAAGTTACAGAAATGGAATGTAGTCAACGTATAGTTAAGTATTCTTAGATTAGGTATACTTATGTTAGTTTTGGACTATATCGTTCACAACGATAAGAAGTTATTTGAGATTCACGTTTATTGTGCATGAGGGACATCAGTTGTTGGGCTGGACCAGTAAACCTGTCTCGAATGGACCGAGACAGCAGGAGCGATAAGGTGATCCTGTAACCAAAAAGTGAAAACAAAGATTTTTGAAGAGAAAGTCCATGGAGACATAAATGAGGATACGGATGAATAATAACTGATAATGATAAATGAAATTACTGAGCAAATTTTTTTTTTTCGAAATGCCAGGTTTAAGTGACGAAAAACAGAAATATCAGTATAATTTGTCTCGCTTTACGACTTATTTGGAATGATATGTGTATGTATCCATATGTCTATAATCATTCACTCCATTCCAGATTCCATGTGATATAAACATCCCTGTGGATTAAAGTGAAACATTAACTCCCACACTTGTAAAGGTTTCGTTCTTTTTTACATTTTTACTTTACACGGTGGGTTGATTCACTAGATCGATTCCATTCACGCTGACTCTATACACAAAGTGCCTCACGCGATCACAAGAGATTCCTTTGGCATCCATCATTTACAATATCCCAAGCCTTCATCGAATCTCGATTCCGCTGTGCACATCATCTTGTATCCACGAACGAGAGGCCCTTCAAATTCATGTCTAAAACTGTGCCAGACCCAAATGAGACATAACAGAGTCATCTGTGTTTGAGATTCCCATCTACATTACTCAATCTAGCATCTGTAACTATACGAGTGATTTTGAATGCATATCATAATGTATCCTGTGTATTATTTCCTCTACTCAGGCCATTATAACGGGCAGGGACACCCAATTTCCTGAGGTAGACTTGACACCCTATTACCCGCGGGAAGGCGTGTAAACTAAATATTGCTGGAGTGATCAGAAGAGCAGTGAGGATGTGTGGCTGTAGAGATGGGATGATGATTGGTAACAATATGAGGGACCAGTGGTGAGGGTCATCGATGGCGGACCCGTGGTTTTGCAGACAAGGGAGATGTGATGATGGTGACGGAGAAGCTGCGGTGTTAGAAATGAGGGGGAATATGATACGATGGTGACGTTTAGGGAGCTGAGGTGGTGGTGACGGTAGTATATAATGGAGGGGATGCACTGTGTGCGCTATGAAGCTTGTGTTCAGGACGTGGTAGCATGATGGAATTTTTTCTCTCTCTCTCTCCTTCAATTGAGTTGTTAGGAGGGGAAGGAGTTGGAACTTGGGAAGGTGCAGTTGAGAAATGTGAGATAGTTATAGAGCGTACAGATGAGTTTTTTCTCTTCTTTTTTTTTCTTTTTTTAGGCGTGTGTGGTTTGCTGGATACGTGCTTTTGGTGGCTGACCGGCACCCGTC
Source organism: Panulirus guttatus (assembly GCA_032361385.1). Classification (NCBI taxonomy): domain Eukaryota; kingdom Metazoa; phylum Arthropoda; class Malacostraca; order Decapoda; family Palinuridae; genus Panulirus; species Panulirus guttatus. The sequence continues at coordinate 3,606 of JAUUDW010619289.1, read as the reverse complement.
CCTTGTAGACGTTGCCGTCGCTGTGAGTTCAGCGTTAAATAAGGGCCAAGAATGGTTCCCAGCTCTTACAGAAACCCTTGGTGAAATAAGGTCCTCATTTCCGGTTCAATTGCTATAATGCGTGTGAAAGCCCCGGCTGGAGTCGCAGTGTTAGCTTTTCAAAGAGTAATTGGCAGTATTGGTGAAGGAAGTGGGTGGCCAGCGGGTGGTTTTCATATCAGGATCTCTGTATCTGCGGGTGTTCAACGTACATAACTGTGTTGGCCATGCAGGGGTGGTTATTGAGGCTGGTGCCCTTATGTACGATGGACACGTCGCAGGAAGAGCTCTGGCCTTTCAGTCGGTAGAAACGTTTATTTCTTCCGCGTCCGGAGTGAGAGCGTGAGTGGTCGTAGAATTACCTTGGACACTCAAGAGGCGTTCAAGATCCCAGTGCCTTTAAGTAGTCGATAGGCCTAAAGCCCAAATACCCAACTTACCAACCGTCATATTTTGCCTTGATGTTGGTTCTTCTGAATGACCCCCGGAAGAAAAAAAAATGAAATAGTTACTCTTGTTAATTCCTTCAGTAACAGAACGCCCTCAGGCCCTGGCAGTCCAACACTAGCAATTTACTGGACGCTACAGGAAGGTACTCTGAACCCCTATCATTGCACCAGGGCCTACTGAGGCCCAGGTCTCGTGCCGTTGTGGGAAGCGGCCCGACGCCCAGCTGGGTTAATCCTGCCAGTACTACCTTGTTGACTTGAGGACTTCCGCTTCTACCAACGCCACCCTCAGCGAGGGACAAGTGGTTTCGTCACGCAGTGGGCTACAACAGCTGCCTTCAGCCTTGAGTATTTCCAAATTCAAATACAGTTGTAAGTGTCATTTACATATGAAGCCAAACTACTTAGATGTAAACCTAAAGAGGGAGGTTGTTGCCCCACGAGCCAGCTCCTAGGTCTGCGGACTGTGGTGCAATAACGAAGTACTACTACACTTTTTTCTCCACTTCATCGTCATCCTCTGTCACCTTATGGACATACTAACTGTGTATATACGGAAAGACTTGAGCTACTACCTTATGCGACAGCTTAGGATCATTCTGAGCTAGACGACATCTCTCGCCCTTCTCTGTAGAATCACCCGACGTACTCCTGCCAAGCGCTCTGTCGTCAGTCTTTTAGTGTGGTCTCCGTCTACAGTTGTTCCGCTCAGAAACAAGGATATAGTATGAGTAGGACCAGCATCTAGGGCAACAGCCAAGTCCCCAGAACGCTGCAAGTGGAATTAGGACGTCAGTACGAAGACAACGGCTCGTACTAGGCATAAGAGCTGACGAAACTAACACAAGAACACCTCCATGGTATAAATCAGTCTCATACAGTAGTGTGTTCTTTAGCACGGACTTCTTAAGTACTACGCCAGTGATAGTTCACATTCATATTGAAATAAGAAAAAATCAGTCAAACTATTCAATATATTAGTATTTCTGTCATCTAAGTCTGGCACACATGCCAGACTTAGCAGTAGTCCTTCTGTACACTTTCTCACTACGTTACCGCTCCATACATAGAGCCAGCCACTTCCTATCTTATTTCACTCTCATACCTCTAATTCAGCCATTTTACTCTTCCCCTCTTTCCTCTTTCCATCACCATAATTACTCTCTTTGTCCTTTCTCTACCCTGAAATTTTAAGTATTGTTCCTTCAGATCACCAGATTTTAAGGCTCACATCCATTTATGTATACAAATCCTTAACGTGTTCAGTCTCGTGGACACGATGGAACAGATGAAAAACACATGATGTCACTCTCCTTATCTCCCTGTAATCTCCTTTGAGATGTTCTGACAAGATGATCCTCTCGAGAAATGTTCCGTCATCGCCCACGGGGCATATCAGCCCTAAATGACCCTTTAATTCCTCGTTCTGTTTGGCCCTGTGTCTCACACCCACACCCGCCCTACCTCGTTACGCTGGCATTTGTATCACACACCAATACCCCTCCCTTCCTGGTCCTGCCGGCCCTGTGTCGCACACCTACGCCTCCTCGTCCTGCCGGCCCTGTGTCGCACACCTACACTCACACTTCCTCGCCCTGCGACCACTATGTCGCACACCCAAACCCCCCACTTCCTCTTTCTCTTCGCCTCAGATCTTTACAGGGAACAACCGAGGAAGGAGAAAGGAAAAGAAAATGCATAATAACGCTGGACGCGAGACGGTTGTTTGTCGTCAGAGGCTTGGAGGGCAGAGCCCAAAGCTCGACAAGCGTGGTGACAAAGTCACAGCTGGGGTCAGCTGGCATCCTAGGCTATAATCACCAACAGCACCATATGTTGCCACTGCTCAGCCCCTTGTCTTTTGAATGGCATTTCTAGTCTCATTGGGGAGAGATCTTTTACTACGCCCATGGGAGCATACCAGCATACAATCACACACACACACACACAGATACACACACACACACACACACACACATGTAGTGGGTAAGGAGGGTTAATAGAAGAAATTTCCGGGGCTGTTCATCAGACTCAGTGCATAAAGAATGATGCAGCCGAACAGAAACATGTGTACATTAAGAGAGAGATACATAGGGAATTAAGCTAAGGTTTTGTAGGTAGTGTGCACCGTCAGAGTGAGAACAGCTGGGGTAATTTATGGTCCGTTGGATGGACAGTTCAGAAAAGTGCAGGGCATTCAGAATCAGCTGTTGGCAGAGACGTCCTGTGGACAAGATATGGGAGACACCCGAACCACCCAGCATCTGTAAGGGATAAGAAAGCAAGGAACGAATATAGCAGGATGAGTAAGGAGGAAGAGACGAACTTTGAAAAGAATATTGCGAACAAGGCAGGATATAATCCAAAACATATTCATGATGTAATCAGGAGTGAATTGTCAGCTGTTCAGGCTTTGGGATTGAAAGGGGAAGAGCTGTAAAGAATGTTGGAAGGACATGCAAGAAAGTGAATGAGAAATTCAGAAGTATTTTTCCACTGTGAGAGACAGTATAACCTCAACGCCCGTGACCTGGAACGGAGAGAATGTTTCGGAAAGCCCTGCGATACCCGGAAAAAGACATGCAGAATACCCATTGGTTCTGACCCATATAGCGTTCATGGTCCTGATCATATTTCTCCATAAAATGCCGAATATACATATTATCAGACTTGATCGCCATTTCTCGCATTAGCGAGGTAGCACCCGGAACCGACGAAGAAAGGCCACGTCTGTCTGTTATGTTTACAGGACCCGAGACCCAAAACAAATACTTTCCTCGGGAATTAACAGCGAACCGGCAAACGTCAACTTCACCTGACACGTTGAGTCCGGCCCTGACTCAGCACATCCCTCGCTCCCTCGTACAAGGGAAGCCGTTTGCTACTATTGCTGGCCAGGAAGCCAGCCATTAGCTGCTGCAAACGCGAGATCGTAACAGTAAACAGTGAATCCTTTTGGGATCGGTCAGAAGGGGCTGTCTGTGGTGGGCAAAGCCTAAGGTGAAGAGCCCCGGACCGACTCTCAGATCAGTCTGTTCTGCAGCCGTGTTGGGCAATGTATTCTATTTCTGTGTTTGGACTATCATTAACCCTCGCCCTTCTCTCTCTTTCTCTCTCT
>JAUUDW010619178.1:0-11732 GCA_032361385.1 Panulirus guttatus | reverse complement strand
ATATGCGAAAGAGATCCGGTCCTAAGGGTGGACCTTGCGGTACTCAGCTTGTTATATCTAACCATTCTGAGGCTTGACCATTAATCACAACCCTGTGTTTACGGCCAGTAAACCAATTTCTATACCACAGAAGCACTACAACCCCCGTCTATACCACCTGACTTAACTTTAGTTGGTAACCTTTGAAGTAGGAACTTCATTAAATCCTTTTTGAAAATGTAGATAGATGACATCAACTGCTTTACTCTCATCGTGTATGTTAATTATATCATTAAAGAAATCAAGCAGATTTGTCAGACATAAACGATCTCATCGAAAACCATGCAGAGTCATGCATTAAGTGGAGGTCCTCTAAGTGGCTTGCAGTCTCATCCCAAATGATGGTTTCCATAAGTTTACCAACTACAGAAGTTAAGCTGATTGGAGGAATATTTCCGGGCAGTAATCAATTACGTTTTTTTTTTAAATGGATGTTACAATAACAAGCCTCCATTCATCTGGAACTATCCACGTAGCAAGTGACTTATTGATAGGGCAAGTCAAGGGTAAAACTATCTCATTTTTCGCCTCATACATTGTCCTCGGATAAAACTTATCTTGACTACTATTACATCTATTTTCATTTCATTCAGTGCTGATACTGTATCTTCAACTGTTATGTCCAAGTGTTGCAAACTGTTTTTTCTCTATTAGCATTGGAACTGGATTTGAGACATGAACTGTATCTTCAACTGAAAATAAAGATGTGAAAAAATCATTTAGAGCCATTGCTATGTCTTCGCTGACGTGAATTAAGTCATCACTGTAATTGATCCGATGACACAGTGATGACTTTCTTGCTTCTAACATAGCCATAAAACTCCTTCGAGTTTCCTTTGCCATTTTCAGCAATATGCGCTTCATTTATTAAGTCTCGTAGTTTACTGTACGTAGACTCACATAGTTTGAGCTAGTGTGCAGTACTCTTTGGCAACAGACACTATGTCATCGTTCCATCATTTTCGGTTCGCACTGGGATATATACCCGTCAACAACTGTCTACTACACGTTGGCATAGATGTATATTTGATGGTACAGTAGTCTCGACGTAGATGTATGGGTGCCAGAACTGAACACCCAAAATGCATAAGAATGGGAGAATAAATATCTGAGGATAATATTATGTGTGAGGGAGGTTTGGCTGTGGAAAGAATGACAGTGTATGAGAGAGGGAGAGGTGCGATGTGGGTCATAAGAACACTATGACTGAGAGAACTGACTAATCCATCCTCCCCAAACATCTATTCTAAACCATTCTAGCACACCGTGGTCAGCTATTATATAAAACTCCCCTTTACACTGACGCGGTTGGAGCAAGAGGCTGACGCGCATGACTACAAGGATGGTCTTAGTTTCAGTTGATGACGGCGTGGTTTGGCGCCAGGTGGATCAGTTCTCAAGGCTTGCAAAAGAGTGTTCCAAAGGTGAGGGGACGTAGTTGAGAGAGAGAGCTGCTGCCCTCGAGCAAATGCGTCCGTCCATCAGAACATTTACTTGTGCGGACGACAAAATAGGAAAGGGCCCCCTCTCATCTCTGTGGCTGCTCTTTGCCAGAACGCCACAACTGAGGGACTGGAATGAGAGAGAGAGAGAGAGAGAGAGAGAGAGAGAGAGAGAGAGAGAGAGAGAGAGAGAGAGAGAGAGGGGGTAGGCAACAGTGGCATAGTGTCGGGCTGAGCAATGTCCACGACGGCCGGTGATGTTTGTTGCTACACCCAGGTTCTCGTCAGCTGTGCATACACACACACATCTCTGGCGTGCAACATTCACAGCGATCACTTTATAGTGAGCCCTCAGATGATGATTCAGGATATGTATATTTATTGACGGTATTTTGGTCTGACGGTAAGGCTCGGAATCCTCTACCTCTGCTGTGACCTGACATCCTTATGATCCTGGCAAGAAAAGCTGAACACGTGTTAACAGATGGCAATTTGTAGCAAAGTCAGTTTGTTGTGTTTTGGTTAAATCAGCCGAGAGGAATGTACACTGAGGCTCGACTTCTTGAGTGTGACACTTGAACACAAAAGTGTGACCCCTCGATATGATGTGAGCCTTGACGGGTCAGGTCAAAAGGCAGGCCAGGTCATCATACCCGAGGGTAGTACCTTTGTCATCAGAGGTTCAAGGGATTGTAACAGATGTGGACAGGTGTCACACCTGCAGCAACCCGAAAGAAAGACAGATGTCACTCCTGTTACAAGCCTGGTGAAGGATAGGTGTACATCTTCAATAGTATGGGTAAAGGACAAGTGTCACACCTGCAACAGCATGGGTGAAGGACAGGTGTCACACCTGCAACAGCCTGGTTGAAGGACATGTGTCACACCTGCAGTAGCCTGGTTGAAGGACACTGTCATCGTCACAACACCTCGCTGTCAACGCCTCTTGATAAATGTCTCTGGGTCGAAGTTCATCACTTTTCTAGAGCAGATGAGCGGTACAGCGGCATTAGAGCAGGTGCGCAAACCGGTGATATATGACAGATGTTCTTTAAGCGGTACGAGAGCAGGTCTGCAGTACAGCGGAAGATACTTAACTGGGTATAGAGGGGAACATGATGAGAGGAGAGGACAGTACCAGAGACAGTGAGGCATAATAGCCATATGCTGTACGCTGGTGATGGTACACTGGCCATGTAGGGTACGGTGGTGATGGTACGCTAGCCATTTAGGTTACAGGAGACAGTGTACCGCCCTTTCCCCCCGACATAGGGCTGACACCAACCACCATAGTGTACCTGCCACCACTCCCATGGTGTACCTGCCACCACCACCATGGTGTACCTGCCATCACTACCATGGTGTACCTGCCACCACCAACATGGTGTACCTGCCACCAAAACCATGATGTACCTGCCACCACCACTATGGTGTAACTGCCACCACCACCATGGTGTACCTTCCACCACTACCATGGTGTACCTGCCACAATCAACATGTTGTACCTGCCACCACTATCATGGTGTGCCTGCCACCACCACCATGATGTACCTGTCACCAGTACCATGATATAGTTTCCACCACCACTATGATGCTGTTACCACTATTACCATGAAATAGTTGCCACCATTACCATGATGTATCTAGCACCACTACCATGATGTACCTGCCACCACCACCATGAAGTACCAGCCACCACTGTCATGATGTGTGTAATTACCTATTTGTCTTATGGGAGAGGAAGTTCTACACCAGTAGGACCCCATCTCTTGAACTATCTCTCTGTCAAACAGCATTTTAAACTTCTGGTTGCTGTCCAGAATATTTAACTTCATCACTATGTTTACTCCAGCTGTCCAGCACTTCTGAACTCTAACAGGACTTCACGCATATCTTCAGACACATTTCTTGCTTAATTTCACATTTTGGCCTCTGGTTCTTTTTGAAGTCCTACATCTCTTGAAGAACTTTTCACAATCTCCTTTTGTGTGTGTGATTAATCATAATTTGTGATCATTGTTTGTGTGTTACTGGGAGAGAGTTTTACACTCGTGTTACCCCATCTCCTTACTCCTGTGTACGCGTAAGTTTCTGTGTGGAATTATACCCTGAATAATAATGTTAAACTTATCTTATATTTCTGAATTAAAGACAGTGGTTTGAGGCTCCCATACGGTCATTGTAGACGTGGTAATTGAAGCTTTTTTAGGACACTATCCCTCCCCCACCACCACAGCTACTAGAAGCATCACCACCATCACCACCACCGCCACCAACAGAAGCATCACCACCACCATCACCACCATCACCACCACTAGCTAGGGACCACGTCAAACCCTGCATGTATACTACTGTTCTAAACGGCCAGCTTCCTTCACAACACCACGGCATCGCGCTCTCACTCTACGTAAATAACAGTTGGGCAACTACTTGGAAGTCGTGACGCACTTGCATTTACGGCTGGAAGCTAGACGCACTTACACATAACACGTGGAAGCTTTGATGCACTTATATAGCTTTCGTTCGCTGAAGGTGTAAGCTGTGATGTCACTGCCAGGTGCTGGCCAGGACAGCTTGAAAGATCTTATGATTCTTTCGAATGTGTTCGTTAACAGTGAAAGGTGTCTTCGGGCTTACTGGTGTGCTGGAGGACACACAGGTGTGACGAGGGTGACAGGAGTGTTGAAGAAGGAGACAGATGTGCCGAAGGTGAGGAGATGTGCCAGAGGGAACAGGTGTGGTGATGACAGGTGTGCTTTAACCGTATGGGAATTACTGATGTCTCTAAGGTGTTGATATCATGTGTCTGGAAGTACAGGTGTTGAGGATGACACATGAGCTCCGTCCGACAGGTGTGTTAACAGTGAAAAATAGGATATTATTACACAAAAACTTTCTGTAATCATTAAAGTAATTGATGATTACGTGTAATATTTAGTAATTAGTTTATCTGGATTATCGGGCACACTTTGAAAAAAAGATTTGTATAAGTTCTCTAGAGATGATAACTTGAGACTAAAATATATGAAACCAAGTGATAACCCCTGTCAATATAAACCTCTCGTTCCTCTGTCACTAACTACTTAAGTTGAGAGGTCACAAAGTTTACCATAAGACGGTTGTGGTTGGCAGTGGTACAACGTATTGGTGGCAAGGAGTATGCTGATGAACATACTAATGGTTAGGACTTATTGATTGAGCAGTGTAATGTGTTGATGGCCTGAGCTATCAATATAGTGATGACAAGTACAGTATTTTTGGAGTTGTTGGGGTCCATATGACAGAGGCATCAATGGTTATTACAAAGTTCCCCTTCTGAAGTGTGTCGTGCGTGTTGTGACCATGTACACACACACACACACACACACACACACACACACACACACACACATATTCCGCTCGCACGCGCACATGCACGTGATAATCACTTGGTCTCTTTCATGTGGAAGACTAGCTATGACAAGGTGGTTGGTTGGTCGGGTGGCGGACGGGGAGGTGGCTGGCCTTATTGCCCGAGTGAAGGTCTTCAAGTTAACAAGGTGATGAGGTGCCACAGGGTAACATGTTCCCTCCCTCGCGTGTTCGTTCTCATCACATCTCAATGACCCAACCCCTTCCCACCCTCAACCGACCAACGACCTGCCACACGTCTGGCTTCACGTCAGAATCAGGATTTCTCAGCATGAATTCGACTATCAGGCTTATCTGGAGAGCTTATGTCGATGCGAGAGGGATGTATAGATGGCGTCTTGGTAAAGCCTTGTGATGATGGTTCGCCGCTAACCTGAGGGAACTCAAACTTTAAGGGAATCAACACTTGCGGCAACTGTCCCAGGCTAACTTCCAAACTTGACCCCCTTGCCCTACGCCGCGATGTTGGTTCATTTTCCCTTTTCTATAGGTATTACTTTGGCTTTTGCTCCCGAGAGCTGGTTGCTTGTGTGCCCCCACCACTAGTTAGACCACGGAATACTCAGCAAGCTGCTGCGTTACATGATTATTGTAAGGCCATCGGCAACTCAAGGGTGTGCCGTTATGATAACTGCTTCTTTCCATTCACATCAAAGCTTTGGAAGTCTCTAACTTCTCATGTAATTCCCAATAACTATGACCTGGCTCATTTCAAGAGACAGGTTTTTTACTTTCTCAAAAATATGTAAATACTTTCCCTGTCTTTTTTTACCCCTTTCTCAATTCTCTCTATATTTCAATTAAGGCCCATCCTTGATGTGGACTTTTGTCTGTGACTGGAGCCTTCAACAGAAAAAAAGAAAAGGCTTTAATCAGTAATTCATACCTCCTGATTCACTGTCCTCAGATCCCTGTTCCACTGTTTTAAGATCTGCTCTAGATCTTCTTCTTCAGCTCCTGAATTATATCCAGGCTCCTATTCATTTTTTTCTTTCCATATTCTTTGATCATCTCTGTCACCATAAGAATCTACATGCCCCCTCAGTTATCTCTTCAAACTGAAATCCCCCATAGTCAGTACTTTGCCCTCTCTGAAAAGATCATGTTATACTATTTGTAATTAGCTACTTGTACTGTACTGGGGGGAATTTTACACTCCTAAGGCCCTATTTCTTGAATATTCTCTGTCAAACAACCTCTTAAATATCTGTATACTGTCTGCATTAACCATGCCTTCAATCATTTTATTCCAATCATCCTTCCATCTTACAATATAAAAGAACTTCCTCAAATCTTTATTAATAAGCATTTTGCTTCATTTCATGTTGTCCTCTTGTTGTTCTATTCCTACATCTCTGGATGAGCTGTTCTCTGCCATCCATTAGTTTTAAATTTTAAGGTTTCGATCAAATTACCCCCTCACTCTTATCCCTTCCAAGCTGGGCAAATCTAAAGTTTCTATTATTTCCCTGTAACTCATCACTCTCCATTCTGGTGCCATTTCTATTGCTCCTTTGGCACTTCTCTAGTAGCTTTTTGTGCTTGTTTAGAAAAGCATATTCTATCTATGGCCTTACAGTGACATCTTGAACAGTAGTATTTCAAAAGTTTTGTCTAGCTGTGAAATTTTTTCAGTTCCATGAGCTTTGTAGGGCTCAAGACCTTTCAGCTTTTACTTTATTTCTTTTGTAGATATCTCAGTGTTTTCTGAAACCTCTCTTCCATTGCAACTCACTGGTGATGGGGCTATAGTATCTCCAATACTAAATTATTGTTGAACTTGTTATTCATTTCCTCATATATCCTTACACCATCCTCTGTTATTCTTCCCTCTGAATTCCTAGACAGATTAGCTGCTCTTTAACTGCTAGTTCATTCTACATGAATTTATGGAAAAGTTTTTCATGCCCCGTCCATAGTATTCTTTTTAAAGTTTCAATTTTGTGTGTGTGTAATTTCCCATAGTAATTACCTATTTGTACTGTATGGGGAGGGAGTTTCACACTTATGAGGCCCCATCTCCTAAACATTCTCTCATATTGTTCGACTTATTAAATTTTAGTGTGCTGTCTGCTTTAACAATATCCTCATTCATTCTGTTCCACTTATCCAACACCCTTATACTATCAAAGTAATTCTTCACATCTTCTGTAACAAGTTTCCTGCTTAATTTCATGTTATGAGTCCTCTATTTGTTCTTTCCCTACATCTCTTGAAGAACTGCTCACTATTCACATCATCAAATTGTTTTAAAAACTTAAAGACTGTAATCAAGCCACCCCACTCTCTTCTAGGTTAGGCAAGTTTAAGGCTTCTAGCCTTTCTCTGTAACTACTCTCTACTAATTCTGATACCATCTTTGTTGCCCTCTTCTGGAACTTCGCCATAAGCTTTAAGTGATTAGTGCATGACCAAACTTGAGACATATTTTAGCTTTGGCATTATGTAAGATATGAACACCTTGGTAAATATTTCCTTATCAATATACTTGAAAGCTACCTCAGTTGCCAGTTGACAGTTTTTCTCCTTAACCATTCTCCTAATGTGGGACTAGCGGCAGGATAGGAATGATGTCAGCTCCCAAGTCCTTCTCAGACACAGAATCCTGAAGCTCATTTCCTGCTAGATAACAATCATATTGAGGCCCTCTTTTACTATATCCCATCCTCACTACTTTACATCAGCTTAGGCTGAAGTTCATCAACCATGTATCAAACCAACTTTGGAACTATCTAGATCCCTTGTAACTTGATACAATCCTCTTCACTTTTCACTTCCCCCATGAATTTTGTACCATCTGCAAAAACAGGAGAACCCTGGAGAACTCTGCTGGTGACCTCAATCCATTTGGAGAAGGCTTCTCAAACATGCATCCTGTGTTCCCTTCCACAACAATAATCTGTCTAACAAAAGGGTTTCCCCTTATTCCTGCCAGGTGATCCAACTTCTCAATCAAGCTCCCATGCAGTACAGTGTAAAATGCTTTCTGGAAGTTCGGATACAAGCAATCCACCCAGCCTTCCCTTCTGTTTAAGGTACAACTCACCCTATCATAGAACTTTAAGAGATTTGTTACACACGACCACCTTTCCCTACCTACATTTGTGCTGTCTCTGACAAAGGTGATTTCTGTCGAGAAGAAAGTCATCCAATTGCTTTCTAATTTGCTTTTCCAGAAACCTACAGACTATGTTCATCAATCAGACCAGTCTGTAATTCAGTGTCTATTCCTATTCTCCTTTTTTACAGAAGGTATGAAATTTGTCCTTATCCATTCCCTTGGCACTTTGCCTTTCTCTAGCCACTCTTGAAACTATTGCAAGAGGTTCATTTAGTGCATCTGCACACATCAGCACATATGGTGGAATTTCATCAGGACCAAAAGCCTTGTATGGGTCAAAAACTTTTATCATTCTGTTAATGTCTTTCCAGATTTTTTCCATACATATTTGCCATTTCTCACATTAGCAAGGTAGCATCAAGAACAGAGGACTGAGCCTTAGAGGGAAAATCCTCACTTGGCCCCTTCTCTGTTCCTTCTTTTGGGAAAAAAAAAAAATGGAGGGAAGGATTTCCAGCCCCCCGCTCCCACCCCTTTTAGTTACTTTCTATGACATGCTAGAAATACGTGGGAAGTATTCTTTCTCCCCTATCCCCTATCTAGATATCTCTATGTTTTCTAAAATCCTCTCCCCATTTCTTCTCACTGACATTAAGGCTACATTGTCTTCCACTAAAATAACACTTCTGAATTTGTTATTCACCTCCTCACATATTTGTACATCATTTTCAACAATTCTTCCCTCTGAATCCCTTATCCTGATTAGGCGCTCTTTAACTGACAATTTACTTCGGAAGAATTTATGGAAAAGTTTTACATTTTTTACTACCTAGACAACAAAATTCTTTTCAAAGTTTCTATGTTCCTGCTTTCTCATCCTGCTATACTTGTTCCATGCTCTCTAATATTCTTATCCTGCTATACTTGTTCCTTGCTCTCTAATAGTCTTATCCTGCTATACTTGTTCCTTGCTCTCTAATAGTTTTATCCTGTTATACTTGTTCCTTGCTCTCTAATATCTTGCATGTATATGCATACACTCATGTAAAGATACATATCAGCATATCAGAGAGAAGAAACAAGAGGCTATACACAGAATGACAAAAGCACAAACCTTGACATCTGGCTGGCTGCAGATTAAACATAGCAGAACTTAAGATGTTAGAAAGTTGCAAAAGCTAAGAAGTTAATAAAGTTTCATAAATTCAGGTTATCATTTTAACAACATAACACTTACCTGCTTTCCTCTAAGGCCATACAAGCCTGCTGTGAATGCACTCACAGGCTCATGGAAGGTAAAACGAACACAGTCAGTGTTCTGGCAGACTATGTATGTGTTTCCATCCCAAGCACATGCCACAACTTCATCATTTCCATCCTCAGTGACATCAAGTTTACATACAGCGAACAGTTGATGGTCGACTTGCAAATTCCACTGAATTTTACCTTCATGCACCAGCATCATAGTGCCATCCAAAGTAGCTAGGGCATAGGCAGATGCCAAACCAGTTGGTCCTTCACTGGATTCAGTGCCTGACCTAACATATGACCTGTTAGCAAACATTTCATAAGAAGATTCTTCATCTGTATCAGCACTTAACCTAGCTTGGTTAGACCCTAATTTTTTGGAAGTTTCACATGAGGCTGCTTCTCCTACATCGCTACCTGACTGGACAGAAACTGTCTTTAAATTCTCATGTACATCCCCTTCACTACTATACGAACAAGGTCTCACTTTACCCAGCCTAATATTGCCGCAAATCTCTGTGTGAATGTTGGGACTGCGAAGTCTAGCTGATGCCAAAGGCTCATAGTCCAAGGACATTTTGGTCAACAATTCTGACGACTTTTCATCAAATGGATCAAGCTCTCTATCCTGACCAGCAGGTTGTACTTTAAGGGTAAAATAAGTACCACCAGGCTGTGCTACTAGAAGTGATGGAGTTCCATCCTTACACTGATTAAATGTAATCCCTCCAATCTGATCCCCTAACTCCCATTTGTTGAGGCCAATAAGTTTCCCATATGGTTTGCCCCCAACATCTTCACCTGAATTTACCCATCGGTACGTACGGACAACACGGTCTGTAAGTGCAACAACCATTTCAGAAAAACCATCACCATTTACATCACCTATCAACATAACTTTAATATTGGCAGGAATACGCTGAGCATGAACTGGCTGCAAAACCTTTTTCTCAGTTGAATCTCCAAGGTGATCATCCTCAAAATCATATATATAACAATAACCACAACCTGTGACCACCACTAAAACATTACGACCAGAATTGAACACATCACCAACTGCTACAGCAGAAACCATTCCAAGATCAGTCCCAACACGAACTGGACGATGGCATTCTCCCTTAAAGACTGCAAGACCTCCCTTTTCATTCCCAACAATAAGTTCATTTTGTCCATCATTGTCAATGTCACCAAGGCATATTGCATTTTTATTGATATTCCCCTCTAATTCAAACTCTAAATGATTCACAAAAGAAGCAACCCTCATTTTTCTTGCTATCTCTAATCAATGAGATATGTATATAAAATCTTTCATCTATATTTCATTCTTCTATGTCTGATATATCAAAAACTTCACTATAATCAAAACCCTTACCAGAAACACCTCGTAAATTAAGTGGTATTCGTTCATCTGGCAATTCACTTTCTAAACGCTGCCACCGTTCAGGAGGCCAGACAATCTGTAAGGCTTTAGCTGTTATGAGGCCTACTGCTACTGGGCCAAAAAAGTTTGAATCTAATGAATGGCCAGTATGATCACCTTCTACCCAACAGTGGCCCTCTGGAATACGGATATACCTACTTTTATATCCAATGGTACGAATTAGGTCACCTTCAAGGGCAATTATACGTTTAATGATCTTCTGACTGGGATCTTTAGGAGACACAAGAGATACCATATCACCTCGATTATAACAAAACGATCTGGAACTCCAGCGACTCAAAAAGACAAAATCACTCCTTCCATTACTTTCAGGATTCAAGGCTGGTTGCATTGATACACCTTCAACCTTGGCAACATAACCAAAGCAATCTACAAAGGTGATACCAATGGGGATACCAACTGCAATAGCTCGCAGCATCAGGACTGGCAGAGTTTGGGGGAATCTGCAGAACACACTACTCCATTACAAGCCTAAAGGTTTGCACTGTTGTCATCATCTGAAAAGCAAAGAAAAAAGGCTACTGAAACAAGTTTCTTTAACAGTATCTAGTAGTATATAGAAATTCACGTGTAAGAATCTGTTTAATCAATGCCATTTTCCACTGATAAAAGTGGTACAGGCAATATCTTCTCAAAATGCTTAAGTCACTGAATTCTTAAGGTTCATATTTGGTTCTGAAAACTTAGTAGCAACAATCAGAACATTTGCAACCAATTTCTCCAAGTTGTCTAGCATAAAGACTGAAGCAGGTTCTCCTGCTGTCACAATGAACAAATAATGAATTAAAAAACTAGGGACTCTCTGCAAACACAAAACCTAGACAGAATAAAACAGCATGTAAACATATGGCACTGCTTACTAAGATTACATGAGCAATACTTGAAATTGACAGTCCACTAAGTTTAAGAGTAAAATGAAATTATGTGAAAAATTATAAGAAAAATCATGTTTTCATGGTTTGGAGAAGTGTTTCTACAAAGATCTAAGCCAAAAAGTGCATCACCAGGTGCTTATCTATCAATGTAGAACAGAGATGAAGAGAACTCAAAATGTAATTTTTTTTTTTTCATGTTGAAGGCTCCAGTCACG